>JAANYP010005036.1:0-114402 GCA_020465985.1 Centrapalus pauciflorus
ATTTTATATTTATTTTGTGTTTTCCAGTTCTTTAGTTCATTATTCATGTTGCTATCCTTCAATTAATTATGAATGTCTACATTTCATCTATGTTGTATTCACAAACTTAAAATTGCACTTGCAAGAAAGGAGTGGCTGACATTGTTCTGCCTGAGAAGGAAACCAGCTAGCCATCAAAACTGCCTGATGAGGTGCTGCTGCGAGACTTAGTCGGGTTAAGTTGTTTTCTGCTGTCATTTTATTCAGTTTTATTTGTAGTTTATTGTCGGTTTTATTTGTAGTTTATAACCCATTTTATTTGTAGTCCGGTTAACTAGGTTCTGCTGCGAGACTTAGTTTATAACCCATTTTATTCAGTTTTATTTGCAGTTTATTGTCGGTTAAGTTGTTGCTGCTGTGATGATTCTTTCTGTTTTGACGGCCTTAGTCCGAGACTCAACAGAGTCCAGACTTTCAACAGCACACACACTCCACAACTTAGTTTATAACCCATTTTATGCTACTGAGGTGCTGCTGTGAATTTTATTCATAACACACAATACTTACACACAATCACAACACAATAGGCTGCTGTTTATACTATTTCTGGACAGCAAGCACAACACACAATGTTATATTTCTGGTTTATTAATTTTGGACAGTAAGCACAACACATAGTGTTATATTTCTTGTTTTTTTGTGTCTCTGTAATCTGTAGAGACGGCAGAGCACCTGGGCAATCAAGAGCAGCTAGGCAATCAAGAACAACAACGGAAAAAAAAGAAGTGTTACCTTGTTAAAGAAGACATTAATCGAATCCATCGAAAGGATTGATTTTGATGAACATGATCAACCTGTTGGAGACAACCAAGCAAACTTTGTCTGGTTAAGAAGGAAAAGAAAGTCCATCTTGGGTGATACCAAGACTGCCCACAAAGCAGCCTTATTCATTTGACTTGTTAACAGCTCCAATAGCAGGTCGTTGTTTTTAGTCCTTCCCTAATATACCATCTTACTTTTTAGAATAATGCCTAGAATTATTACTTAATAATTTCTATTTCCGAGGTTGAATTTCGTAATTGTATATTGTAGAATTGATATTATGAGAGTATCAATATATGTTTAGGGAGAATATATATGTAATCAAAGTCTTGATAGCTTATATTGTGTATCACTTGAATAGTATAATTATACTAGGAAAAATGAGTTATTTTGCTAGAAATGTACTCTAACATAAAAGATTTAAAAAAAAAATATTTTGACCAGGTTCTTTCAGTATAAACCGGGCTCCATTTCATGTGCATTGATTTGTTAAATGATATTGGACCCGCTAGAACCTGTAATAAACCAGGCTTCATTCGTCATTGGACCCGGTTGTTTAACCGGGCTTTATTTGTCTTACAATCTGCCCCCCCCATCAAGCGCGGTAGAAAAACCGGGCTCTATTACTATATTTAACCTGGTCTGATGTGTAATTCTGTAGCGCTGAGCAATACGGTGCTAAAAGACGATTAAGGGTTCCATGAGGCAGTTAGAACTTGTTCTATGAGTTGGGATCAGTTTAGAGTTGTTTCTGAGTTACAGTTTTGCCCTGGAAATGGGAGGCACACGTTCGAGTGTGAGTTTATACATTTAAAGCAAATGAGCATGTGTGTTCTGCAATATGGGATATGCTCAACGAGCGGGAACAACTTACACTGCAACATGTGAATGTAGAAAAGCGGAAGGCTGGGGCGTTCAGTAAAAGATTGTAATATGATATTCAAAAGTTTATAGTGTCATACGAGATTACCATATTGTGTGAATTCCATGGTTGATTTAGATTACAAGGAGATAAAGAGACAAAGAGGGCAACCAACAACCCAGAAACAGGGCATCGAGATATCAATTCATCTTTCCAGGCTTTTCAAGGATAGTTATGAAGGGTGACAATTAGTGCGAAAAGGGTATCAGGGACAGAATTCGGGATCGTGTAGAGACATAGACAAAAGTATGGATGAAAGGTGGAAGGGTTCTGTGTTGAGTCTGAGTCATAAATCTACTGGTTAGAGTTAGAGGAGTACGAAACAGAAATTGCTAGATACAGGAAGTTAGATTGATAGTTTAGTTGGGGAGCAGGATTATGTGTGATGTCATCACTAACACGCTAGACCGTGTGCTACTGAGCACTTTCAATGTTTCCGTAGTGGCCAGTATGGTCACACAACGATTACGTACACAGTAAAGAGACCCGTGTTGCTTTGAAATGCGGAAACCCAGGACATATCAGGGCAGAGATTTCCCCCAAAGAGGAATTTTGGGATAAGGACAAGTGTCAGTGGAACCATATAGGATGGTTAGATCATCAGTGGGAAGATGTGATGTCGAGAGTCAGGGAATGAGTGTGTTAAGTGACGATGAAAGAGACATGAGAATTCCCAAATGTGGTGTTGGGTATGTGAATTCTCATTAAAGGCTATGTGTTCGCTTATCATTTGAGTTTGGGGTTGTCTATTTGTGTGTTTATCAGGCTCGACTGTCAGGATCTAAAACTAAATAACCAAGATTAACTGATTTGAAATTTATCAGAGTATAAATCAATAATCTTGCTTTGAATCAAAGTTTAATTAAGAAGTTTGCGGAATAACACTTAATTAATAACACTTAATTATTTTAACAAAAACTTTCAGAACCAATGAAACATAAAACATAAGAAGTAATCAAGACTGTTTGTATTGCTGAATTCAATGATTACAATCACCTCTAATCTGTTTGGATTAGACGAAGAACACAGACTGTTCTTAGGGTTTTACAACCTTAGAGGCTTGAGAAAACTTAATCAACAAAGCAATTACAGACTCAAAATATGTAGAAAACTTCTATTCAATAGAAAACCTATTCTGTCTATTTATATTGCTTTTTGGACTTGTTTCCTTGAAGGACTATGACTTCTCTGATAGTAGATATGCTGGAATCTTCATGTAGATATCGTTTCCTGAAAATCAGCACTTTCTGTTTATGAAACTGTTGAGCAGCTTGAATCTCTTGACAGCATGAACTGAGCAGCTTGAGTTGTTTTGCTCTGGCAGCTTGAACTTTTACACTGGCAGCTCGAGTTTCTTCAACTAGCAGCATGAACTTTGTATTTACATGAAAAATCTACTAACAGTCTGAGAAGTCTAACTAACAGTTTGAACATACTTAAATTATTTCCCAACAATCTCCCCCTAACTTAAATTCTTTGCACAAGACTTTAAGTTCTATACAAACATGGAAATGAAAAAGTAAACTGTTATTCACAAACCAAGGCTTTCAAAAACTTACAACTGTGCAAGTTTATGATCTATAGCCTTCAAAAATTCTCTCTTTAGCTCATCTCTATCACAAGATATTCTGACAGACTTCATCTGGAGTAGTATATTCTTTGGAAGATCATAGAATTCAAGATTAAAGAACATACCAGATCCATCTGTGAATTTGATTCTGTAAGTCCTGGATTTGACAAAAATATTAACTTCCTTGATTTTCAATCCCTTCTTGTTGGCATCCTCTACATCTTTTCTAATAAATTCAGGATCAACAATGGACTTCAGATCTCTGATGACTTGTTTCACTTGTGGTAGAGAAGATCTAACTTGTGATACAGACCCAATGTTGTGC
This sequence comes from Centrapalus pauciflorus, assembly GCA_020465985.1. Lineage (NCBI taxonomy): Eukaryota > Viridiplantae > Streptophyta > Magnoliopsida > Asterales > Asteraceae > Centrapalus > Centrapalus pauciflorus. The sequence goes on from JAANYP010005036.1 coordinate 3,619, forward strand.
ATTCTGATAAGCTCATCTCTGGTCAACTTCTGAACCATCTGCCAAAATGTATCATATTCTTCTTCAGGACCAGACTCTCTTCTTATCACAAACTTAATTCTCAAGTCACGGTCATCCAGTGACTTAGCAAACCAGTAGTTGATTTGAGGCTTTGTAAAATCATGTTGATCAATCAACTTCTCTATCTCCATGGCCTTTTGTAGTTGTTGCTCAAAGAGCAGCCTTTTAACCGATGAAGGAATAGAAAGAGCAGCTTGATCAGTGGGAACAGGTGTACTGGCAGCAGCTTGAATATGACTTGTAGTAGGTTGAGCTGGTTCTTGTGATGATTGGACTTCTTGGGAGGTTTTTGCTTTCTTTCTTTTCTCCATTTCTTTATCATGTATTTCCTGCAGCCTTTCAGTAGTCATGGACTGAGCCATTTTCTTTGGAATACCTGCTGCAAAGGCAAAATTGATTAAGAATCTTCTGTGCTCAGCCTTGGTGTGCCCTGTTGGCATCTTTCTCTTCTTTTCACCTTGTTTGCCCACAAACCCCTTTAGGTAATCACCTAATGTCTCATCATCATCTATTGGGGGCTGGGCTTGCTGATCTAATTCTTTATCCTGTTCTTCTGCTAACCTTTTGGCAACTTCAGCATCAAAGGCAATCTGGGCTTCTTTGGAGGAGAATTTGTGCTTTGGAGATTCAATAAGAATGCCCTTGCCTTTGTCTTTTGCAGAAGAGGATGTTGCTTGGACTGTACTTGATGGAGCTTGAATGCCTTCCCTGATCACAACTCCAGTGACTTTTGAAGGAGCAGCTTGAGTTTCTAGGCTAACAGCTTGAGAAGCTGTTGGGACTGCTAGCCTAGAAACTGGGACTGTTGGTGCTACTTGGACTGTTGTTGTTGATGGAGCTGCTTGGACTGTTGTAGGAACCTCCTGATTCTCCCCCTTTTTGGAAGCATTGGTTTGGTCAGAAGGACCTACAACCTTTGCCCCTTGGGTTTGAATCAAACGCTCTAATTGAATGAGCTTATTTCCACAAAGGGTAAACCCCTTATGAAGATAATCCATCCTCTGATTTTGAGCCATTTCTGATTGCTTTAGGGCCATTATTTGTGCACCCTGTGCAGCAATGATGGACATTTGGTATTCCAACATAGCTACAACAGGTTTCAGCTTGGGATCCGTCAAAAGCATGAGTTGCAGACTACTCTCAAGATCAGAAAACACCTGAGGTGCTTGTGATCTATCACTGACATTAATACCAGAAGTAGAAACCTCTGGGCCCCTCTGTTCTTGGTTCTGGGGACTTCCAGCTTGTGTTTGCACACTTGCTGTTGCCATGGGCGTGGTCTTAGCTATGTTGGCACTGTCCTGTGCCTCTTGTGCAGAGACATCAGTAGTGTCAGCCACAGATCCCATATGAACCATCTCTGAAGAGATGTTCACCTCTTGAGTGAGGATGGGAGTTTCCTCTAGTGGTTCCCTTTGGATATGCTGTGCAGGAGTATCCTCCTGCACAGGGATATATGGCTCTTGCTGATGGGAGGAGGATGAAGGAGCTCCTGGTCCCCTTTTTCTTTTGTATATATTTTTGAGTGGCCGTGTTGGCTGTACAAAAGGATCAGTGGGAGTTTGTGTATCATGAGGAGTGGGTTGGGGTCTTGGGGGTGTAGCAGTGATGTTAGGCTGAGCCTGCTCAAGACCCTCTCCTCTGTTTCCTGAAATGATGTTCATCATTGTAGAGGGCAATGGAACATCTACACTGACAAAATTGGCACTTGGCTTTATCAGCCTTTTGATAGAAGATAGTGAGTGCCTATGGGAAATATGTATCCTCTTATGTAAATGAGAAGTAGTGCAGGTGTGTGCAATGATTTCTGCCAAAAATCTTGGATACATTAAAAACTTCCCATTCTTTAGGGAATGATGCCTTAACATCCCCTGAAAAATCATGTTTGAAAAATTGAACCGTTGGCCTGTTGAAAAGCACACTAAGGCAGTGGCAATGTTAGAAGAAAATTCTGACCAACCAGTTCTTTTGGGGCTCATACACTGCTGAATAATATGTACAAGAAATTTCCATTTAGGAGAAAAATGGGCTTTCAAGAAAGTAAATGAATCAGCAGGACCCCTATAACCTATATTGTAAAGACCAGTATGTAAAGCGTTAAGGGTTAGGTCTGTTATACCTGTGGCATCTTGAAGATGCAAATGGTGCCGAATGGATTCCTCAGTGATGGTGATGGGAGTGCCATCAATTTTGGATAGTAAAGTGGGAATTCCATTGATGGTTTGAAAAGTGGCACGGTTCCAGAACTGTTCGATATGCGATATGTATATGGTGGGATTGATATTGAGGGCATGGTTGATATGGGAGTGCCTGAGGAAATCCATCATGTCATGGAACGGCTGAAGTTCAGAGTGTTTGAGAGAGTATGGAAGGCAGTTGTGTTCTTTGACAAACTCCATGGATGATCAAACGATGGTTTAGGGTTTGAAAGAAGAATGTGTGATTCGTTCAGAGAGAAAGCAGAAGGCCGTGGAAGAAAAATATGTAACTGGTAGTTACAACTGAACGAAACTGGGACCTTTAAAGGTTTCGAAAAGGTTGGGTCCCGCGCACACATTTGAAAAATTACCCAAATACCCTGCACACTTTGACAGATCAAGTGAAAATAACTAGCAGTCCGAGAAAATGAACTAGCAGCATGAGAAAATACTCATGCTGTTAGTGTAAAATTGTGCAACTTTTCAATGGAACAGTGTCTCCCCCTTAAATTAGCATACTGAGTCGATAATAATGAAAACCAATTAATCCATGTTTACCATACCAATATTTGATATTAGGAAAGTGAACCTTCCCACATCAAAAGGTTTTGTAAATAGATCAGCTAGCTGATCATCTGTATGTATTTTGGTAACTTGGATTAACTTCTTTTCATTACAATCTCTGATGAAGTGAAATCTGATTTCTATATGCTTGGTTTTTGGGAATTTCACTGGGTTTTGCACAATGCTAATTGCACTTGAATTGTCAATATAAATAGGAGTGGATAAGAAATTCATACCATAGTCTCTTAGCTGATTTTGAATCCACATTACCTGGGAGCAGCAGCTTGCAGCTGCTACGTATTCTGCTTCAGTGGATGATGTGGAGACAGTTGTTTGCTTTTTGCATTGCCAAGAGACCAGTCTTGCTCCTAAGTATTGACATCCACCAGTTGTGGATTTCCTGTCAATGTTGCAACCACCATAGTCACTGTCAGAATAAGCAGTTAGTTCAAAAGGAGAGTCTTTAGGATACCATAGGCCTAAATGTGGTTGGCCTTTAAGATATCTAAAGATTCTCTTAACAGCAACTAAGTGAGAATCCTTTGGAGAGCATTGAAACCTAGCACACACACAGACAGCAAACATTATATCAGGTCTAGAAGATGTTAGATACATGAGAGATCCTATAAGGGATCTGTATAGATGAATGTCCACATCTATGCCATCTTTGTCTGTATGGAGCTGTTTATGAGGATCCATTGGAGTGCTTGCAACCTTTGTGTCTTGATAGCCAAACTTTTCCAGTATGTCTTTGACATACTTTGATTGACTTATGAATAGACCAGTAGGCTTCTGTTTAACCTGCAGCCCTAGAAAGAATGTGAGTTCCCCCATTGAACTCATTTGAAACTTTTTGTGCATTAGGGCCTCAAAATCTTTGCACAACCCATCATTAGTTGAGCCAAAGATGATGTCATCAACATAGATTTGGACAAGAAGAATCTCAGCTTTGATGGATTTAGTGAAAAGTGTTTTGTCCAGAGTGCCTCTCTTGAATCCATTCTGTAGAAGATATGATGACAGTGTGTCATACCATGCTCTGGGGGCTTGGTGAAGACCATAGAGAGCTTTGTCTAGCTTGTACACCCTGTCTGGATACTTGTAGTCTTCAAAACCAGGAGGTTGACACACATACACTTCCTCTTCAATTGTCCCATACAGGAAAGCAGACTTAACATCCATTTGATACACTTTAAATCCTTTGAAACTTGCATATGCTAGAAATAGTCTGATGGCTTCAATTCTTGCTACTGGAGCAAAGACATCATCATAATCTATTCCTTCTTCTTGAGTGTACCCTTGTGCTACTAGTCTTGCTTTGTTCTTGATGACTATCCCTCTCTCATCCTTCTTGTTTCTGAACACCCATCTTGTACCTATTGCTCTCTTACCTTTAGGAAGATCCACCAGAGTCCATACATTCTGAATTTTGAACTGTAAAAGCTCTTCTTGCATAGCTTCAATCCAGGATGAATCTTTTAATGCTTCTGATGCCTTTTTAGGTTCCAATTGAGACATGAAACAGGCATGTTCAAAAGCTGCTAGACTGAATTCAGGAACTGCTTGTTCAGCAGCAGCAGTCTCATTGTGAACCATCTTCCTTGTTTGAACAGGAGTGCTTGGATCACCCAGTATTTGATTGAGAGGGTGATACTTATGAACTCTTAGTGTGGGCTCTCTCTCTGTTTGAAAGGACGTTCCAAGGTTTGTGTCATCTCCATCAGAACCAGTGAATGGTTCAGTTTCTGGAACAGCTTGAGTTTCTAGGCTAACAGCTTGAGAAGCTGTTGGGACTGCTAGCCTAGAAACTGGAGCTGTTTCCTTTTGTGTTGGAGCTGTGCTGTCAGGACTTGGGAATGGCACTTCAGTGTCGGGATTTGCATCATGTTGAGTGCTCAGGACCCCTGGAGGATCACATGACAGAAGTGGTAGAGTGGTGAAATCATCCCAACTTGTTGAATCTGCAGCAGTCTGAAACTTTGTGCCAACAGCATGAGAAATTGTATTGGCAGCATGAGAATTTGTGTTAGCAGCTTCAACCCTGTATGCATCAGCTTCTGCAGTATACTCAACAAAGCTCAGAGAATTTGTTAGTGAATCTAAATCAAACAACCAATCAGGACCAGTGCCTTTGATATTAGCAGTATTTTCATTAAATTCAACATTGGCACTTTCTTCAATTGTTTTAGACACACTGTTGTATACTCTATAGGCTTTGCTTTGAGTTGAGTATCCTACAAAGAATCCTTCTTCAGCCTTACTCTCAAACTTCCCTAAGTGAGTCTTAGTGTGAAGAATAGTACATGGGCATCCAAAAGGCTTGAAGAAAGCTATTAGGGGACTTCTGTTATGGAATAACTCATAGGGAGTTTTTCCTTGAGATTGGACAACTTGAACCCTATTTAGAACATAACAGGCTGTATTAACAGCTTCTGCCCAGAAAGTCATTGGCAGATTTGAATCAGCTAGCATTGTTCTAGCAGCCTCAATTAATGTTCTATTCTTTCTTTCAGCTACACCATTTTGCTGTGGTGTTCTTGGTGCACTATATTGTCTAGCAATGCCTTTGGACTCACAGAAACTGGTTAGAATTTGATTTTTAAATTCAGTTCCATTGTCTGATCTTATCACCTTAACTTTGGAATTGGATTGGTTTTCTATCGTAAGGATAAAAGACTTAACTAGCTCAGCAGTTTCATCTTTGGACCTAAGAAAGTAAACCCAAGTAAATCTGGTGAAATCATCAACAATGACTAAACAGTATGCCCTTTTATTCAAACTCAAAACAGATGTTGGACCAAATAGATCCATATGTAACAACTGAAGAACAGATGAGATTGAATTTACTTCTTTGGCCTTATGAGAAGTTTTGTGTTGCTTACCTTTAAGACATGCTACACAATGATCATCACAAATGAACTCCTTTTGTGGTAATCCTCTTACCAGATTCTTTTTAACTAAATCATTCATGGACTTGAAGTTCATGTGACACATCCTTCTATGCCAAAGAGCAGATTCATTTGATGATGCTTTGGATATTAAACAGCTTAAAGTATTTGATTTAGTCAAGAGAGCTGTGTCCAGGCAGTAAACATTGTCCTTTCTTGGTGTTCTAAGTAAAACAAGATTTTCAGGAATTTTGAAATCCTTTGAAAGAACAATGCACTCAGAATCTGTGAACAGAACAATGTTTTGTTTGTCACAGATTTGAGAGACACTCAATAAATTGTACTTCAGCTGTTCAACATACAGAACATCATGGAATGTCATGTTGCCTGCATTAACAGTGCCTTTACCTGTAACTTTACCTCCTTTTGAGTTGCCTCCAAATGCAACAAAACCTCCATCAAAGCCTTTGAAATTTGACAAGCATTCAGAATTGCCTGTCATGTGCCTAGAGCATCCACTGTCCAGATGCCATCTTGTTCTATGAGGAGACCTGTGGTTGCCCTGCACAAATAACAGCTTAGTTAGTAGTGGAGTAAACCCAAACCAAATTGGTTTTGGGTTGGCCTTGTACATTGACATAACTAAAAACTGTTTTTGACTTCTTATATTTGGTGAGATCTACTGATGGAGTCTTTGGAGAGTATTTAGTGATAATATGAGGTATCCAACTATTTTGATCATCTTTTCTTCTGACAGTCTCAGATGATTCACTAGCAGCTCCAGTTTGATGCCCAGCAGCTTGAGCTGTGTTTGTAGTGCTAACAGTTTCAGTTTTTGCACTAACAGCATCAGATTTTGACTTAGCAGTCTGATCTTTTGCATTAGCAGTTTGAGCAACAGATTTGTCCTTGACACACCATATTTGTTTAAAACTTGATTTAGGCTTTGCCAAAACTTGTTTTTGATGTGTGGACTGTTTTTTATTAACTTTTGAGAATCTGTGATCAACTGTTTTCTTTGGAGCTGCTGTGGAAGGTTTCACTTTTGAGTGCTTTGCCTGATTAGGATTTGATTTTGTGTGATGCACAGTCTGTTTTGCAACAGCTGGTTTGTAAAAACAATCCTTGGCTAAGTGATTCTTCCTTCCACAGTGAAAGCATCTTTTGACAGTTTGAATTGGAACACCAGACTTTTCTGTCAATTTCTGGTTCTTGTTTCTCTGGTTTCCTCTTACCTGCTGTTGTTTAGGAAACTTTTGAACACCATGCTTTTGGCATGTGCAGATAGAAACAGTTTTACCTCTTTTAGTTCCTTTTGATGAAGATGCAGTGTTACAGTTAGAATGTACAGAAACTTGTGGAGTAGCATTGCATACACTCATCTTCTCTTTTCCTTTCTTACTGGGAACTTGGACTTCTATGGGTGCACTCTTTGTGTCACAGTCTCTATTTTGACTCTTATCTTCTTTTAATTCAGGACTGTTATCAAGGATAGGATCTACAATAGTCATAGACTCATCTAGTGGTTCATTGACAAGTCTATCAGCAACCTCACTCATTGGGTGTATGTACTTGTTGTTGTATGGAGGAGGAGTAGCTCTGTATCCTATTCCTTCTTTGGGATTGACCTGAGATTTGACTCTATCTTTGAATTGAACTTCCATTAGGTGTTCTAGCTTTTGATTTGCTAACTTGAAGTTACCTAGATCTATGTTAACAGATTCCAGTTTCTCATTAGCCTCTAACACCTTCTGTTCAGTTTCTTCTACCTTTTTATTCAGAGATTCTATTTTCTTATTGAGTTCCTTTTTCTCCCATTCATGATAGTTTCTATCATACCCCATTTGAATCTCATTATCCTTATAATCATTGATCTGTTTTTCCAGATCTTCTATGGCTTGCATATATTCATATCTCCTTTCTTCCATCTTAGCTAGAGTTTTGCACATGCTCTCATTATGATCTCTGTACTTTTTAACCATATTTTTGCATGATTGAGAGCAGAGTTTAGAATTTACCTCAGATGGTAGTTCAGTGGAGGAGACATTTGATGTTTCTGCCATAAGTGCTTGATTTTGAAATTCTTCCTCTGTCTGATCACTCCAGTCAAACACATTGTCTTCTTGAGAGACAAGTGCTGTTGATGAGGACGCTTGGATGGGCTGTGAAGTCCTTGATGGCTGTTGACCTTGAGATCTACATTCTCTGGCAAAGTGACCAAGCTTATGGCATTTATAGCATTCCACTTTTGATTTATCAAAAGATGGTTTGCCTTCTGTCTTGGCTTGAAAGTTGGCCCTACCAGTTCTTTTCAGAAATCTTTTGGCTCTCATGGTCAGCATTGCATGTTGCCACTTTAAATCCATCTCTTCAAGATCATCTGGATGAATTTGTTCCAAGTCTTCAACATTTAGAGCAAATAATCCATCATTGGCAACAAATGCCTCATAGTGAGTTTCAGCAGAATTGCCATCACCACCTGAAAAAGAATCACAATTATTAGATTTTTCAGAAGACAGAAGAGCAGTGTTGTGATTATAAGAAAAGGATTTCTTTTTAGCATCAATCTCAGTCTCAAACACTCTTAGACTGTTATACAGATCATCCAATTCTATCTCATCAAGAGTGTCTTTTGTTCTCCACTGTGCAGCATAGACTGTCCATTCTTCTCCAAGAGATTTGAGAAGCTTTCTGTTGACTTCATCTTGATCCAGATTGACCTTTGCACTTTCCAGTTCACTTATCAGTTTGTTGAACCTGTCAAAGATTTGAGTGAGGTTTTCATTCTTGCCACCAGAAAAGTTTTCATACTGCTGTTTCAAGAGCAGGATTATGTGTGATGTCATCACTAACACGCTAGACCGTGTGCTACTGAGCACTTTCAATGTTTCCGTAGTGGCCAGTATGGTCACACAACGATTACGTACACAGTAAAGAGACCCGTGTTGCTTTGAAATGCGGAAACCCAGGACATATCAGGGCAGAGATTTCCCCCAAAGAGGAATTTTGGGATAAGGACAAGTGTCAGTGGAACCATATAGGATGGTTAGATCATCAGTGGGAAGATGTGATGTCGAGAGTCAGGGAATGAGTGTGTTAAGTGACGATGAAAGAGACATGAGAATTCCCAAATGTGGTGTTGGGTATGTGAATTCTCATTAAAGGCTATGTGTTCGCTTATCATTTGAGTTTGGGGTTGTCTATTTGTGTGTTTATCAGGCTCGACTGTCAGGATCTAAAACTAAATAACCAAGATTAACTGATTTGAAATTTATCAGAGTATAAATCAATAATCTTGCTTTGAATCAAAGTTTAATTAAGAAGTTTGCGGAATAACACTTAATTATTTTAACAAAAACTTTCAGAACCAATGAAACATAAAACATAAGAAGTAATCAAGACTGTTTGTATTGCTGAATTCAATGATTACAATCACCTCTAATCTGTTTTGATTAGACGAAGAACACAGACTGTTCTTAGGGTTTTACAACCTTAGAGGCTTGAGAAAACTTAATCAACAAAGCAATTACAGACTCAAAATATGTAGAAAACTTCTATTCAATAGAAAACCTATTCTGTCTATTTATATTGCTTTTTGGACTTGTTTCCTTGAAGGACTATGACTTCTCTGATAGTAGATATGCTGGAATCTTCATGTAGATATCGTTTCCTGAAAATCAGCACTTTCTGTTTATGAAACTGTTGAGCAGCTTGAATCTCTTGACAGCATGAACTGAGCAGCTTGAGTTGTTTTGCTCTGGCAGCTTGAACTTTTACACTGGCAGCTCGAGTTTCTTCAACTAGCAGCATGAACTTTGTATTTACATGAAAAATCTACTAATAGTCTGAGAAGTCTAACTAACAGTTTGAACATACTTAAATTATTTCCCAACATCGACTTTTAGGGAGTGGGAGAAGAACGACCGCCTCGAATTTGTAAAGCCTCACGATCGTAAAAATGATCGGGGTATCAAACGAAGTACTTTGAAAAATATTTATTTTTCATTAATAATTATTTCGTTTTAAGTATGTTATATACCATTTTAAAAGTCTCATTGAATGTACAAACACGTAAAATTAGTCATTCACGACATCTAGTTTATATATTAAAACGAGTAATCTACTATTTAAAATTTTCGTAATTAAGGGCCTATATCGTATGCATGTGTACAGCGCCTCCAAAATTCATGGGACGACCCCGGTGTTTATTTCTTTTTGTTAGTATTTTGCTACGATTCTGTTTAGACCTGTGATTGTGAAATGAGTGGGCGATTATGTTGTCTTAGTGAATTGTGTGTATAGAAATTATGTGTGTTATAGATTGATAGTTGTAGACTTATACGCGATGTATCAGTTGTGAGGTGATAATGGGTAGGGATTAGGGAATAGATCATGATGGTACATTAATTAAATTTACATTGGTTTGAACATACGAAATGTGATTTGAATTATTGATAGCGAGACCATGACAGTGGTGAGGACGAGTTGGATAAAGACTGACCTACAGTGTGGGTACGTATGCGATGTGGGTATGCGACAGTGAGATCGTGTTAGGGTATGAGAAAGAAGTAAGGTTGAGATAGTGATTGTTAGTAATGCGACCTAAGAGATAAGTGATTTGAAAAAGGGACAAACAGAAATTTGAATTAAATATGTGAATGAGATAGTCTGGCCTTCTGAATAACGACGTACATGGTATTATTCTTGTGAAATTTTATAATTTGAGTTAATTATGTGGCAGCGCTGCGATTCATATTCTATTATTGTCAGTATATTTATTCATTTTTTGGTATGTTTTCGTGTCAATTAATTATGGGAATGTTTTACTGTTTTTATAGAGTTATAAATATGTTTTCCTGTTAGTATGCCTTTTAGTGATTTGGAGTAAGTTAATTTATGTGTCTTCTGCGTTTTATATGAGTTTTTGTTATGATCGTGCTATTGAGCTGTCTTACTCGTTCATCTTAATATATGTACGATGTGTGATTAGGGAATCCAACATACCATTATGTGGTTAACCTTGGGATTGAGGTGAAGTGTCTGTAAAATTTAATATGAGCGTGGGATGAACTATATATGTGAAGAAAGGCCGATAGAAGTATGTGTAATCAGTGAAATAATCAGCGAGTTAATAATTATGTGTGCGTAAATATGGGGTTATTATTATCATGGGATATTCGTGCAAAAACCCTCAAGTTAATTGGACCATTTTTGTGATTAAAACCCTCAACAATTTTTCATCGCACAAAAAACCTCCAACAGTCAAAATCTCTCACAGAATTGGGATATTACCGATTGTAAGTCATAGGTCACCGTCCAGTGACCAAGAATTTCGCTAAATAAGTAAATTCCAACAAAAAAACACAGATTTGAATAAATAAATAAACAAGAAATGTGAATTTGAATCATAAAACACACAGATTAGTGAGTTTGCTGGAAAGAAGGTTCGTCGAAGACGAATGGTTGGTGAGCCGATTGCAATTGGTTCGTTGGGTTGCGAGTCTTTTTTTTTTTTTTTGAAAAAAACCTCATTTGATAACTTTCATTTGGGGTTTTTTTTGTGTAATGAAAAATGATTTGGGGTTTTAATCACAAAAATGGTCCAACTTTAAGGATTTTTTTGCACAAATATCTCTATCTATTATTATTAACAGAGTTTAAGGGTTAGTGAAACGATTGGTAGTTTAAGGCATTGTTTGATTTAATGTCTAATATCTTAATTGTCTCTAATATCTAATTTGGTCAATAGAAATTTAACATCATCTGTTTAATAAGACATTAGACGTCTAATCACTTAAAAAACAAACGAGCCCTAAGTGTTAAATGAAGTTGAAATTAAATTTGATAATTGAGAAAGCCAATATGGGGGAAGGGGTAGAAGCGTTGAGTTGTGAGACCAATGAGTAAATGATTATTTGGAAGCTTGTGAAATTGAAATGAAAGAGTGGGTAATAGGTTCAATGTGGATATGTGATGATTGATATCTATATAAAGACTTTCATAACAAAGTTGGATCTATCCACAGAGTCGGTGACTACCGATTAACGTAGACAAACTGTCAGAATCTGGATTATTGTTCGTTATAGTAGAGGGTAAAGATCTTCGTGTATGCTGGTGATGGTTAGAGGTGAAAGATAAGTGAATGGGTAGATGAGTACCGGTGACGTGCAATCTCAAACATTTTATAGGAAATAATGTTTTAACTATGGAGTGTTATATAGGATAAAACCGGCAAGTTACCTGATTGTGTAACTGTTACTTTATAAGAGAAATGTAATAAGCTTGCCATCATCCATGAGTATATGCGGATGACTCAAGGCCAACCAAGTGTTACATTGATCAACACACTTTAGAGCTAAAGCATAAATTAGGGGACTCGGGGATGTGAAAGAATGATTGTGGAAAATGGGGTGGTTCGATTCAGAGACAGTGATGAGTTATGATTATGTGATACTGCGCCTTTTAAGAATAATGTTAGTGTTCGAGATTAGGCATACCACTTCTAAAACTATTTTGTGCATGTGATACGCAACATATGAGCCATGAGAACGGGTTTAGTAGAAAGGAGATAGTTCCTATCACTTTTGAAGTCCGGGGCATATACTTAAAAGGGGCCCGACCTCTCTATATATAAGCAAAATTCGTATAAAAAAGTTACAATTAAATAATATTGAGAAAAACCGCTATACTTTTTATTCGTATGATTATAAATTAGGCAAAAATTGCATACAATATTAAATTATATTTTATTAGTAAATTGAGAAAAAAAAGTTTAAATTTTAAATGATTCATAATATAAATAGTAATAAATAACATCCCAATAAATACATACATATTTTAGTATTTTTAATAGTTGTATAATAAATAACATAAACCACGTGATAAACAAAAATAAAAAAATCAAACTCATTGAAAAACAAAAGTATAAATATTGAATTTGATTGATAGTATATTGATATAAAGTAATAATGATATCTGTAGATGAAAATCCAAGTGGTAGTGATGTGATATAAAAAAAATGCACACAATGGGAATCGATCCCTCACCATTAGGATTCAAAGATAAGATGACCGTTAGGTGAACCAACATAATGTTTATATCTTATCACGCAAAAAACATATAAGCTAATACGGGTAGCTGTGCCATTGTTAACATATTAATTTTTTTGGGCCCCTTATACTCAGGGCCGAGATCAAAATGTGCTATTAATTGAAGTTGATTAGATATGAGACGTCTAACAACTCGAGATGATTTCAATCATAATTAATATTGGCATCGTACTAAAAGTGCATTTCAAAGTGATTCGATTAAGATGTTGTGGTAAGTCATGTTAGTGGGATTTAGATGTTTGAAGATGATTACAAGAGTTCAAGATTAAGTATATTGCGTGAAGCTATATATCCTTAGAGTTAATTCGGATTATATGAGATTTTCATGTGAATTAAATAATGAAGTGTTAGCAAAAAATGGCCACTGTAAGCGTTTGTTGAAACTGAGAATAATGAAGTGCTTTGTTTGAAAATGAACGACCTATCCGGGGCTAGAGATGCTATAGGAGACCGGCGATAAGGTAGCCATTACTTAGGAGTGGATGAGGACAACACAAGAGTCATAGAAATGTTATGCCAATATGCGCACGTTAGGATTAAAGTTTAAGATGACTGATTTAGTGATGTCTAAAGTGTTTACGTGGAAGGTAATAATCAGATTTAGACGTTGTGGTAAGATTAGTCCACGATACATCGGGTCATCGAGGTTAGTGCTAGAGTTAAAAATCAAGAGTATCACCTTAGACTACATACATAGCTATCACGTGTTAATGATACCTTCCACATTTGTCTTCTGCGAAAGTGTGATAACTTCAATTCCCGATTTCTGTTAAGAATACGAAGAATTACAAAGAGAGAATTTGGACGCTCAATCTCTAAGAACTTTCACACTAAAAAACATACACATAAGATGATTGCGATTCGATCTCTCTTTTTCCACCCCCGAAATTTTCATAAGAAATTTCCTTTCATACATATGCCTAAATTGTTGGAAACAAATCCTTTTAATTGTGATTTGCGTATGTATTTTGAAACTATGAAGAAATGAACTTTGTATGTGTGAAAGGAAAAAACATTTGCATTGCTTCATTCAAAACTAAACAAGGCTATAAATAGCCTTCATCATAAACCCTATACTAACTACCAAGTACCAAGTCTTATTCTACGTCCTAAAAACCCGGTCAACCCATGTATATGCATGGAACCCATTTGCAACCCATGCAATCCGGCAGAGACTAGACTATTTCTTTCCATATTCTTTTTCTATTTATTTTAATTCAAACACTAAAATAATAATAATAAATATAATTCAACTATAGTCAAGATTATTTTCATCATTCACCCCCATAATCTTGACTCGTTTCTTCCTCAAAGCAGTGCCGGCTCGTCTTCTTGAATCAAGTTTGCTTCTTTCTCTTTGTCATTGTCTTTGTCCTTCCATTTTGTGCATTCATAGCTAAGATGCCCAAACTCTCCACAATCATAGCACCGAAAACCACTTTTGTCACCTCGCCCTCTAGCTCTTCCTCGGCCTCTTCCTCCTCTTTCGGCATTCCTTCCACGACCTCTACCGTATCCACTACTTTCACCGTGTTTTTGTTCACTTGTCCACATTAGTTGCCCTTGTTCTCCTTCCTTCTCACCATGGCTTTTGAGTCTTTCTTCGTACGCCTTAAGTCTTCCAACCGCTTCATCAAAGAGCATCGTATTCAACTCGAAACATTGTTCGATTGATGCCACAATTTGAAGGAACGACCTTGGCATTGCATCAAGTATCCTTCTTACCAATTCTTCTTCCTCAACTTCATGCCCAAGACTCCTCAACTTTGAAACTAGTCCACTCAACTTAGTAGCACAATCATCAACAAGCTCTCCTTCTTTCATCCTCAAACCTTCAAGCTCTCTTTTTAACGTTGCAACTCGAGCCGTCCTTACCCGATCTACACCCAAGTATCGTGTTTTCAAGCCATCCCATACTTTCTTCGGGTCCGTGTGACTCGACATTTGCAACACCATTTCTTCCGGTATTGCTTGAAGCAAGAACGCTAGAGCTTGTTTCGATTTCTTAGCATTTGGCTCTTCCCCAAGAGTCCTCGGTTCCACCGTTTCCAATAGGCCATGTGCATCCAATATGGATTTAACTTTGATAGCCCATACCGGATAGTTCGTTGCGGTCAAAATCGGAACTTGGTAAGACATCGTACCTGCCTCTTTTGCTTGTATCATCGCCATTCTTCACTTCCTCTTCCTTTTTTTTATAAACTTCGGTCTCGGTCTATCTTTCTTCCTTCGATGAGCTAACGGTCTCCGGTCACCGGTATCGGTCTATAGCTTAACAGTCGTCGGTCTCACCGGTATCGGTCTATAGCTTAACGGTCTTCGGTCTCACACCGGAGTTTTCTCGGTCTCACAGTCTTCTCGACGGCGTCGGTCTTCGCTGCTAAGGCAGCCGGTCTTCACTCGCTCCTGTAGATCACATGAAGAAAGGCCCTCCTAAGTGAACCAAGCTCTGATACCACTTGTTGGAAACAAATCCTTTTAATTGTGATTTGCGTATGTATTTTGAAACTATGAAGAAATGAACTTTGTATGTGTGAAAGGAAAAAACATTTGCATTGCTTCATTCAAAACTAAACAAGGCTATAAATAGTCTTATTCTACGTCCTAAAAACCCGGTCAACCCATGTATATGCATGGAACCCATTTGCAACCCATGCAATCCGGCAGAGACTAGACTATTTCTTTCATATTCTTTTTCTATTTATTTTAATTCAAACACTAAAATAATAATAATAAATATAATTCAACTATAGTCAAGATTATTTTCATCATAAATTGGGGGGTTTGTCTAAACACTCCCCTCTAAGTCTAGGAAATTAAGTAACAACACATAGTAAACTTTTCCTAATTACAAAATGAACCTAGACCTTTATTATATTTAAGTATACACTATTTTAAGGCTAACAAAGTGTTTACTGTTTAGCAATGGACGATCAAAGGGTTTCTTTATTATAGATAGAGGTTACTGATAGGCCATACGGAGCAACAAGAGGTTGTGACTGATAAAATGATGAAGAGACCACACAACAAAGAGATATACCTCTTGTACTCGTTCAGTGGAGACATCATAAGGGTACTACTTGGGAGCTAGAGTTCGAGATGCGTAGCCATTATCCTTATTTTGTCATGCCAGGACAAAATCTTTATAAGGATGAAGGTTTGTAACATCCCCTTTTTGGGCAAGATATGTGGAATGGTTTAATCATTACTTTTGAGTTGGACGGATTAAATGGTCAAAACTGTAACCCGTTCACGTGAAGAGACCACGTGAATAGCAAGTTAACCATATTAAATTTATACAAACATTAAATTTTTAATAACCATTAAACTAACGGTATATTGTTTGAAAATAAGGTAAAAGGGGTTGTGAACATAGTTTAAAACAAAAATGTATCAAGTTGAGCTTTCTTCTTATGTGTTCATTCCTAAAGAAACCTAAAATAAACAATTGTGTGTGTATGGGATTACAAAAGCTAGAGGAGGAGAAATCAGCAGATTTGATCTATAGAATTCAAGCCTTAATTAATTCATCATCCGTCTCAACCAAGTCACTACCTGGTGTTCATGTCTTCTAAGTGAGGTAAATAAACTTGAATCTTGTACTAATTAGTGTTATATGCTGGGAATCGTATTGGAATATGTTTAGGTGTGTTTTAGTACTATTTCCTTGTCAATTAAGAGGTTCATTTTAGCTGCAAATCGATTTTGGGGATTAAACCCATAATGGTGTAAAACGGAGCAACTCATCATATCTGTCCACTACGAGAAAAAAGGTGTTTAGTGACGACAGTGAAAATATGGTCACAGATGGTATTTAGTGACCAAAATTTGGATGGTCACTGTTCGTCACTAAAGGTCCGTCACTAATTTTTGACGGTGACCAAATATGAAAATATAGTGGTCACTAAGGTTGTGACGACTAATTTTGTCACTGAATTTCGTCACTAAATAGAAAAAGTCGTCACTAAAAGTTGATTTGTGACCAACTTTAATGACCAAAAAAAGGTCACTAACTGGGGTTAATTGACTCTTTCCGTTAACGTCGAATATTGGTCGCTGAGTTATTATTAGAGACCAAAAAAAGTGGTCACTGATCAGAGACCAAATAAAAGTGGTCACTAATTTACTACTAAAAACTAAAAAATGGTCATTTTCATACAAATATTAATCAACAATTAGTCACAAAATTTCTACTAATTTTTCATTTGCAATAACTAAAAATATACTAATTTGTAATAAGTAAAATCTAAAATATTAAACACATTCACATTAGGTAAGAAGTTTTCATACATACTAAAAATTACATTACTTAACATTAGTAAGATCATTTCAATACAACCGAGAGAACTAACAAGGATAAGATTCACTAAGATAATCCAACAAAAATAACATTTTCCAAGATAACCCAACAAAAATAACATTCATCGGATTAAAGTTTAATCCGACAAAAACATTCCTAATGTTTGATGTCTTATATTATGACTATCAAAAGCAAGAGCAATCCAAGTGCGTCAATCATGTGTATCTTGTATGAAGATCACTGCAAAAATTATAAAAAAATAATCAATGATTAATAAATAACTATTAGGTAATTATTTTAAATCAATATAAGACATGAACTTACATTTTTTTTTGAGATTGCAACCTTGATAAACATAATAGTTCTTGCATCATGAATTCCATGTGTATACGAGCCATATGTGTTTGCTCTTTATTTTGTGATCATTTAACAGCAGCAACAACAAAGTGTCATGTGTATGTATATATTTTGTGTGTGTGCTGCATATACATATATATATATATATATATATATATATATATATATATATATATATATATATATATATATATATATAGACACACACACACACACACACACGGAGTGTGTGCAACATGTTTAATACTCCATAGGAGAAACATATTAATGAGTAAATAAGAATAAGAAGTGTGTAATGGTTGCTGGAAAAACTAGATAAAACAGTAACAACACCTCAATGTAAAACAGAATGATGTATCTAAGTGTTGCGTGTAGCTTATATGTATTCAGTGACACCCACAAACATGATTTCAAAGATGTCATTTTCCGTGTTAATAGAATGCTAAACACTCTTATCATTCCCACAATCTGAGGAGAAAGCATTTACATATAAGAATCTGTGGATGAAGATGAGACAATACCTTGGCCTATTTCATGGCTGTAACAGATATCTTCGAGCAAACGAAATACCTAAAAGCACAAAGATGTCAAATAAAATCCATAAACTTCCATAGAACAAAAAATAAAATATAATCTTATCATGAATGCCTTAACCTCTGTTCAATTCTAGCTGCTGACCTCAAGCTTCAGGCCTTGAGTCGGTCGGTGGATATGGTGGATATGAGTTTTTAAAACACCAGGATTAATTTAAGCATTTCAACAACACTTTTCATTGGTGCTTCTATTAGTAAGAGACTAACAGCAACACAAAAGTGCTAGAAAATCGTTTATCGTCATAAGCATTAACACCAATCATTGTAGCCCTTGACACTCCAAAGTCCAACCCTGGAAAATCGTTTATTGTCCACAAAAGTGATGTGCATTTATGGGGCATTTTGGTCATTTCCCACCAACAACTTTCATTCCTTGATTTCTATATTTTATAAAATTTGAAATAACATATTAATTCAACAATTAATCTCTTATGTAACATGTTCAACAATTAATCTTGTATTTATACTTTACATTATTAGCATTATCCATTATAAACATGGACCATATATACTTACATATGCTGTTGCTATTTGTTTTTGATAGCATGAACATCCATATATACTCTCTATTATTGCTG
The DNA here is from genome assembly GCA_020465985.1 of Centrapalus pauciflorus. Lineage (NCBI taxonomy): Eukaryota > Viridiplantae > Streptophyta > Magnoliopsida > Asterales > Asteraceae > Centrapalus > Centrapalus pauciflorus. The sequence goes on from JAANYP010005036.1 coordinate 22,266, forward strand.
CTGTTTTACAATAGAAGCACCCCGAGTTCTAATCTCGGGATCTAGGACTCTACATCACACACACATATTACATATATACCTACATTGCGCACTTTAAAAACATGAAATACATGGACCTTTTGCTATTTTTGTTTTCCTAATGAACTCCCGGAGATATATTCTCGTGGTCATGTACATGTAATCACACACATATGCCTTTGCTACTGATCAAACAGCCTCACATTTATTTATACATACGACCTATTGTTCATTCTTTTTTTAATTCCGCAGCACCCTTATATACCCTTAGCATACATACATATGTATATAATTACATGCTTTGTTTCTGTTTTTATCACAAGGCATGCCCCAAGATTTATTCTCTGTTTCAAGTCCTTGAACTTCACACACAATATATATATATATATCCATACAACATGGACATATATATGTACCTGTTGCTCTATTTTAACAAGATGAACACACACAATACAATTATGTTGTTGATATTATTCTGTTAGCAAATTGAGCACACATAAATGTCTGCTACTTAAAGATATATATATATATATATATATATATATATATATATATATATATATATATATATATAGTCAGGTTCAAAAAAGTACCTCTCGAAATCAAGTGCACCCGAAGGTACCAACCTTAAAAAACTTTTTTTTTTAATTTTTTTTTTCTCATAACCATGTTTAAATTAATGTTATACAACTGATATATGAATTTCACATACATTCACACTTTATGTGTCCTTAAAAATTATGTGAATGGTCAATGCATATTTATGTGAATGGTGTGAATGACCATTTACATAATCTTTTTTTACCATTCATAAGATTTATGATGTTGCTCCTTTTGAAAAAAAGTTTTACATTGTTGTCTTATACATGTTTATTCAAAAAAATATATGTGAATCATCATTCACATTAGGGTGTACGCTGGAATCTTATAGGTACGCTGATGAACATGATTATATATATATATATATATATAGACACACACACACACACAACATATTTACATGTTACATACAAAGGGCTTCCTTTTTAAATGATTAACCCACCCTCTAATTAGATGCTCCTTTTATTATTTATAGATTAAGAAATAAAGTATATTTATCTTTAAAAAAACAAATTGTATTTGTCTATTTTTTTATAATAATAAGTTGTAATTATCTTTTTGGGTGAAACGTAGAGGTGACACGTGACATTTTCCTTTTCATATATAATAATAATTTTCACAACTAATTCAAAATTCTACATTTGGATCTAATTATGATTATTATGGATAATAATCATAAATATTTATTTTAGGTAAACATTAACTTAATATGTTATAAAATCTAATTTATTACTAAATAATTAATGAGAAAAACTAAAATCAAAATTTAATGCAATTAAGTTAAGGTGTTAAATTTAAAAAAAGATGTGGGAAAATAAAATTTTCTTGCATTGTAGAAGCGACATATGACATGAATTGTTTTGCTTTACTATAATATTTTCATTAGTTTTCAATAAAACATTTATTTAAATTATATGAGGTTTAAAATTATTAAAAATTTACTAATATTTTTTGCTTAGTGACCATTTATTTGGTCTCTAAATTCAAATAAGTTCAGTGACCATTATTTTTGGTCACTAACACTTAAATACGAGATACATAACATTAATCCGTAAGTTAAATATATTTTTTACTTAGTGACCATTTGGTCTCTAAATTCAAATAAGTTCAGTGACCATTATTTCTGGTCACTGACACTTAAATATGAGTTAAATAACATTAACAAGTAAGTTGAATATATTTTTTACTTAGTGACTTTTATTTAATTTGGTCTCTAAATTCAAACCACCATTCTGGTCGGGTCACTAACACTAATTGGCAGTTAAATATAGGTTTTACTCACCGACCACTTTTATTTGGTCATTAATATTATATTAGTGACCTGATCTTAATGACGACAATATTTTCGTCACTGAACTCACGATTAGTGACCAATTCAAAAGTAGTCACTAAAATTCTGGTCACTAATGACCTTTTTTCTTGTAGTGCACCTCTGTCACCGCCATGATGGTATCCGGTTAGGGTTGGGATCGCACGCAGCGGTGGAGGAGTACCAACTACAAACAAAATGACATTTAGTGACACACGAAAAGTGTCACTAAAGTAAAAAAAAGTGTCACAATAGGTATCAAAATATATATTTCTTAGCATATCATATGCAGGAATTGTGAGACTGAGCATATTTGTGTCTCAGAAGTATTGTTTCTAGTTTCTGATTTTCCTTCTAAGTTTTTAAGAGGTGGCACCGTCGGTGCTTACAAATATTTTTATCGGATACATATGTGTGTGTGTGTATATTTGAAAATGAAACTATTGAATTTTCCTTGGGTCGGAGGAAGTAACATGATCCCAACATAGAACATTGATAGAGTGGAAAGAAACATGCATTGTATTAAATGATTCTCAAGTTCCAAGAATATAAAACATCAAGTAGAATTATTCTCTGGAAAGATGAATCGACATACTGCACGCATTGTATCAATCGATGTACTCTCTTGATCATTTCATTTTGATTGGCCAGCATTTTGTTTTTCCTGTTGTTGCCATGGACAACATGTTGTTTGACTTTAAAGAATATCTTTGTTAATCACAATGTAATTGGTGCTTACATTAATTAATCCTTTATAATTTTATTCCTGGAATTAACTCCACATGGTGCAAAGATCCATGAAAACCGATAGTATAAATAACCATCCCTTTCACTCAAATTATCACAAAAGCGCTTACCCAAACAATAGCTCTCTCTATCTTTTCGTTTATCATCACGAAATTGGGTTTCATGGCAATAATAAGGAATTACTCTACCGTTCTCATATTTTTAACCCTTCTGAGTTTCGGGTTTCAAGCATTATGTGAAGATGGAATTGGAACCATCAATGACCCTCCATACACACGTAATTGAAACATACAAACACGAATGCACACATATATTATATATCATATATGCATGACTATATATATGTATCATTATCTTATTGGTAATTAATTAACTTGTTGATATATATTTGAATTGCAGCGTCCGCATGTTATGGGTATGAAGATAAAGGAGTTATGATAGCCGCTGCGAATGAAGCACTGTGGAATGGTGGAGCTGCTTGTGGAAAGTATTTCCAAGTGACTTGTACGGGTGGAACCAATTTAGGCACACCACACCCTTGTACAAACACCCCCACTGTGATGGTCATGATCACCGACTTATGTCCGTCTCCTGGTTGCAAGGGTGATCTTGACTTATCACACGAATCATTTTCTATGATCGCAGATCCTGCTGCTGGTGGAATAATAATTTCTTATCAACAGTGAGCAATAAATTTTTCTTTATTTTATTACAAGAAAACACGTCATGTGTTTAACTAATGTTTACATTATTATTTCCCAATCCCATGTATAAAATGTTATTTAGTTTCCTTGATTTTAAAAATAAAATTTCACATCATTTTTGTAGGGTTTGATGAAGGAGGAAGATCATGGAAGTTGCATAAGAAGAACTGCTTGTCTCAATAAATTAAGACGACATCCAATAACCTTAATTAGTATTATGATATGCAGATCGAACTGCATTTTTGAAATTATTTGAACTGTCAAATTGTTTTGTTTTGTTTTTATTTTTCACAATTTTGTTAAATGTTATCCCTATATTTACTTTATCATGGTGCTCGAGTATATCATGCTAGAAGAAATAAATTGTCTCGTTCCATCACCTCGAATGAGAAACTTATTGAAACATAAAATTGTGAGATATAAATGAATAATAACTGGAAACAAGTTCTCCACTTGAAACCCACGGGCAACACAGAAGTAAGACTCCTTAATTGATACCGTTATTAAACTAAAATGACCCATATCCACTAATTCAAACTTCTTAGCGTCGTACGAATCATATAATTTAATCCAGGGACCAGCATATATACATCCATGCTTCACATATAAATTCCAAAAACTTAATGCATGGTTCGTTACGAAAAAAGGCATGAATAAATATATACCCAAAAATATGTACATACACAGTTGGTGAGCAAAGAAAAAGAAAAAGAAAGACTTACGGTGCGTTTGGTAAACAATGGAAAAGAAAGAAAATGAAAACAACTAGTTAGGATCAACTTGCATCATTTATATAAATTATTTATGGATTCTCAAGCTAGTTGAATCAATATATATATATACGTCAAAATTCAATTTTCTTATTTCTCTAACAACAGTAGAGAATTAAGTATATATAAGCTAAACATAGAAAAAGAGAACTGCAACAATTCTATATATGGTTTTTGCATTACAAATTTGATAGTCCAAAAAACAATGATTTTATCCTCATTTCATTTTCTCTTTCTTGATATCTTAACTCCGTATGGAAAACATGAAAGTTTAACAGAGAAAGGTTAACAACTTTGATGCTGTTAAGATAATGTTATCCGTTGTTAAGGTAGTGTTGCTAGCTAAGCTTGCTGCTGTGCAGCTTTTGGGCGGCGGTTCCAACCGCTTTAGTCAGTTGAATCGGAAGTTAATTGATTTTATATACTTGATTTCGCTAGGAAAGTATTCTATATATACAAACGAATTCTATCATCTGGAAACTAACACATTTTCTTGTGTATTATCCATAACAAAATTTGTATATGGACAAATTGTTGTAATCGAAAAGTGAAATACACGATCACAAGAACATCCAATGCATCTTCCAAAGTTCATATTGGTATCCAATTTTTCTAACAAACTTCTACTGTTGCTACGTACATATCCATGATCTAGGACACAGCGTTAGGTTTACAGATTAAAATTTACATGAGCTAATTAAAGAGAAGCCAAGCGAAAAAGGAAGGCAGATGGGATCTACGTTCTTGTAAACAATAATATATTTAAAATAGAGTACGTGAACTTATTTGTATGGATAGAAAATAGATGTAACAAGGATAGATTGGATTGGAGTTACAAGCCACTTAATTTGATTTGTCAAAATATGTTGTAAATGCTTATTATTTGGCAACTTTCTAGTGCTAAATAATAAAATCATTGTTTTCTAAAAAAATATTTGAGAAAGAAAAAGTTATATAAACTAAACATGACAACAAATTAAGGGAAGTATTTAATCTCTCTTTTAGCAAATTAAAGATTGATCAAATATTTATTCGATTTTCCAATATGATTTCGGTGTTAGTAATAAACTAAATTAAACTTGGATAATTATTATGTTTAAGTTCATGATTAATTCATGTAACCACCAAAAGATGAAGAGTTTGATGATTAATGTCTAGTAACCACCATGAGTTATGAAAGGTGAAAAGTTTAGTGATTAATGGAGTAGTTATGTAACTAGTTATGAATCTCATAACTTAGTCTATAGATTGACATTACTTTTGAGTTGTAAGTTGGGGAAAGAAAATATTCAAGAAATAAAATAAAATTGAGTCTTGTGGTGTTAAGTTTTTCTCATATATTTTTTTCATCTTTACATTCGGTTTTATATATATTGAAAAAAAATCATACTGTTTTCAGATTTTCCGAGAGAAAGAATGCATAAAGAGAAAATCCCCCATAATTAATATGTTGATGAAACTTGACTTAACGGATGCATAGGTTTCACGGCCGGCTTGAAAGGGACCTTCAGCTCACAAAACGTGATTGTTGCGTGCAACTTGCGGCCACAAATAGTAAAGTTGGCTTGGGCTTTGGCCAGCTTTCAGGGAATTGTATGCGTCCACAAATGTCATCATTTTGATTACGATTTTCATTCCTTTGTTGGTTTAGCAACGTGTATCACCTACGAAACACAAACATATCAAGGAACCCGGTAGCTTTTCACATGTTTCTTCTATGTGAAAACCACTAAATTATTTGAAAGGAATTTCACACAGAATATAAGTATAAATAGGACTGTATCAAATCACAATGAAGATCTAGTTAATTAAGATCCTTATGCCTCAATGATGCTAAAGAGGATAAGCTTTGAAGTGGAAGCACACCAAATTTATGAGGAATAAATATGAAGACGATGATGTTGGGGTGACGACCACCTCAAATAAGCTGTACCCAGTATTGTCCGCCGCCCCAAAGCAGACTTGACGGTGGAAAACAACCATCAGAGTGGATTAAGACGGAATTTTTTAACATCCGTCTCAACCACTATACAAGAGTATATTGATTGTTCATGGATGCATATTTTACTTACGTATAATTAACCATATATAGTGAAAGAGACTACAAATATGAAAAAAGATATAACAATCTATATATCTCTTCTAGGTTACACATTTAGCATTTCAAATAAATTGTTAGTACTTGTGAGTTTTCAAATAAAAGAAATAAGAGTCATTGTGATTTGCAGGGCCGTCCCATGAATTTTGGTGACCCTGTACGATAATTACATAACAGGCTCTTAAAATATGAAAATTTTTAAATTTATATAATAATTAATAGTTTTTAGTAGTCTAACAATTGCTATATACAAAAACATTTAAAACAATGATATTAAGACATGTCCACATGACTTGAACAAAACAATTAATTTCAAAACAATGTTTAATCTAAAAGGGCATTGTTATACGCTAATTTTTACTAATCATACATCCTCACACTCACATATTTTTTTGTTAATGACGTGAGACACAGTAATTAAATTTAAGAAACCTTTAGCTTTTCACCATTTTTCCGATCACCTACCCTCAGGGCTGATTTGGATGTATTTATATCCCATTGGAAAATGCAAGGATGGATTATGTCCATTATTAGCACTTAATTAGAGTTAAAAACAAATTAAACCAGGCTTGACCATATCTCTTTGTCTTTATCCTTTTCTAGCAGCTTGCTAGCAGAGTTAATATAATTTTTTGTTGTTAATAAGACGCGGCAAAAGATTGTATACATTGTATCGAATTATTGTCTGGAACATATATACTTCATTTAGAATGGCCAGCAGTTTGTTTTTCCTGTTGTTGCCATATATAGACAAGTACAAGTTTTACAATGTGTTGTATCTTATATGATTCCATATATACAAAATATCCATGTCAATCACAATGTAACTAGTGGAAATATTTATTTGATTTTATTCCTACAATTAACTCCATACAACAATCCATAGAAACATACGTTATAAGTAACCTTCCCTTTCACTTATCAATTTATCTCAAGCTTTGTAGGGTCTCCCTAGATCTCTCTCTCTCTCTCTCTCTCTCTCTCTCTCTCTCTCTCTCTCTCTCTCTCTCTCTCTCTCTCTCTCTCTCACACACACACACACACTCAGATTATGAATAATCCAAAGTTTGTATGGGATGTTGATTCATTGAAAGCCTAACCAGAATAACTAGTGGGATAAAATTATGAATTATGAAAAAAGATTGCAACAGATATTTAATTTATTCCTACTGATGACAAGGTGAATTCAGATCTTTAACATGGATGCATGACGTGATCTATTATTGTGAACCAATTTCTTGACCATTGCAGTTGGAAGTGTCAGCAATTTTACTTGCGTGAATTATTGAACAATTACATCCCCATTTTCTAAAGGTTATTATGTTTTGGTTTTATCACCCTTAATCAGGGCCGGGCGTTCCACATTGTAGTTGTGGAGGTCAAACGACTACGATAGTTTTTTTTATTTTACGTGTTATATATATAATCGAAAATTTTTCGACCCCTATGATTTTTGAAGTTAGACCCCAATAGTTTTTATAAAATTTGAACATATGATTAATTTTTGAATGTTATTAACTAATATATTGTTAGTTTTATTGTTACTTGTTTGGTGTTTGTAAAAATAATTTTTTTTTGTTGTTTTAGTCTTTTAAATATTTAGATTATTATTTGCTTGAGACTTTAAGTGTTTAACAATTAACATTAAGTTACATTTGTCTAATTGTTTTAGTTCATTAAGCAATATGAGTATCAATTATTGAAAAAGAATTGCCAAAATTAAATTTCCATCACGTGGAAGAACGTCTAATAGTCCTCCACAAATTCCACAAGTAACTCCACAATACATTACAATTGGTGATGAATTGTTGAGTGAATGTTGCATTTGCACCATAGAGAAATAATTACTTAATGTTTTGGACGTTGATGTAATAAATAATAACTCGTTTTCAAAAGTTGAAAGCTTGCACGAGACAACTATAGAATTTAGTTTCTTTTAGTTTGTAACGATTAATGAATTGAAGCATTTACAAATTTTTAAATATGTAATCAAGATGAACCGACACGAACTTTTGAGATGTAAATTTTTTTATAGAACAATAAATTGCATCTTAATAAAGTTTTGGATCCGCGCGCCACTGCCCTTTATATATCATTCTTTTAGCTGAGCAAATGCATGCAATGTTTTCTTCATATAAAAGCATATAATCTCTTGTCTGGAAATATATATATATATATATATATATATATATATATATATATATATATATATATATATATATATATATATGTATATATAGGGTTGGGTTCTATGGAGTCCCAACTTAGATTGGAGTCCTGAAGTCCCACCCTGTTTGTTTCAAAACACAAAAGGGTAGTTTTGTCATAACAAATTTTTATTAATATAATATTAATTGGTTGAAATGTAATTCCTATTATTAAGCAAACATTCCATAACTAAAAATCTAATATATTCTCTTATCTTTATCTCTCAGATTTCCATAATTCAATCATTTAACATTATTTTTTGAATTGAAAATCATATCGTCAATTTCGATTTGGAAAATTTAATAGCAACATCGGTTTCATTTCGTATGCACATGTTCAATAAGAAGCATGTTCATTCACCTTTTCTTTGTTAGACATGTTCATATTCGTATGCACATGTTCAATAAGAAGAATTTTCATTAACATGTTAATGAAATAGGAAGCATGTTCATTCACCTTCTCTTTGTTAGACATGTTCATATTCATATGCACATGTTCAATACGAAGCATGTTGAATAAGAAGCATGTTCATTCACCTTCTCTTTGTTAGACATGTTCATATTCGTATGCACATGTTCAATAATAAGAATTTTCTTTGTTAGATAAAATAGGAAACTCTAATTTTGATAGTTGTCAATAAAATCTCACATGCCAAAAATAAAATAGAAAGCTTTAATTTTGATAGTTGTCAATAAAATCTCACATGCCAAAATTGCCATTTTGTATCCAAACACCAGTTTTTTTAGAAGATGTCTATAATTTAAAATTATCACATTAAAAAATAGCCAAACATGATAGGACTCCAGGACTCCAATCTAAGTTGGGACTCCATGGAACTTAAATCTGTATATATATATATATATATATATATATATATATATATATATATATATATATATATATATATATATATATATATATATATGTATATAATATGGTTCGTGTGAGTACCTAAAAAATGCAGAGTACCGTGAACACACGGTTTCGGATGTGAGAAAAAAGTTTTTTTTTAATTTTCATTTAAATACAAATAATATAAGGCAATTTATAAATGATTACATACATTCACACTTTCTAGCATGAACGTGAAAAAATTTATGTGAACATGCTTAGTGTGAACATAACTGTGCAGTTCATGTGAACACACACGTTTCACATAGTTCTAGTGTGTGTTTATATATGATTTTTTGCAAGTAGTATTATATTATTGATTTAAACATGATCATGAAATTTTTTTTCAAAATAAATAGTTTTAAGCGAGATACCTCTCGTACTCCGCAAAACTAATGGTACTCATTTTAACAACAAATAACACACATTATTGTAGTTCAAACTCTAAAAACATATTCAATTAAAGTGTCACTAATTTTAGTTTTCATATTAAAATGTGATTCATACACTTTCTTCGTAGGCAAGTGATTGCATATATAAGGTCATGAGAAAATTTCATTCTAGCAACAATGATATGTGATATCGCCTGTTTCTCCCAGAACTTAAAAACGAAATTCAACCTGGCCCAGCCATGCATACATCGATCTGTTCCCTGTATTTTGTTTTCTCTTTCTGTTTGTCACTTTTAACTTCTCACTACAAGAAAATAGGGTTTTAGCAGCGACTAAAGTCGCTGCTAATGCTTGAAGATGTCGCTGGTAATGCCTTTAGCGGCGACATGTCGCTGCTAAAAAGTCGCTGCTATTGCTTTAACACTAAAAGTCGAGTGTCGCTGCTACTTGTGTCGCTGCTAAAGGCTGTCGCCGCTATTTCTTCATGTCGCTGCTAATAGCGTCGCTGGTAATACATATATTTTTTTTAAATATTTTTAGTAATTAATAATAAACCTGCTATATTTAATATATATTTATATATATATATTTGTAACTTGCTATTTTATTTAAATATATACAATACGTGCTACAAAATTCATAATAATATATATACACAAACAACGTACGTTACAATAACGTTTGTTACATAATTAGCTAAAACACTAATAATCTAATCATCATCTTCGTTGTCGTCGTTGTCTTCGTCATGCTCGTCGTTATCGTTTTGAGTACTGAACTTTCGATAGAGTTCCATCATCGCATCTTTAAATTGAGGGTTGTTATAGACAGCATCGAAATTTTCCGGCTACAATATATATATATATATATATATATATATATATATATATATATATATATATATATATATATATATATATATATATACACACAGAGACGCACATTAGCTCTCATCGAAATTGGCGTATAAGAAGTAGATATAACTAATATCAACCCATCATCATCAATTACAAGTATATATGTCTCATACTAACTTATCAAGACTCGTTACAACTGTTTATAGCAAATACCGAGTTATACATACTCATCATGGCGTATAAGAACTAGATATAACTAAAACAACCTATCATCATCAATTATAAGTATATATGTCTTATACTAACTTATCAAGACTCGTTACAATTATTTATAGCAAATACCGACTTATACATAACCATAATGACGTGTAGCAAGTAGATATAATTAATACCGACTCATCATCATCAATTACAATTATATATGTCTCATAATAACTTATCAAGACCCGTTACAAATATTTATAGCAAATACCGACTTATGCATAACCATAATGGCATGTAAGAAGTATATATAACTAATACAACCTATCACCATCAATTATAAGTATATATGTCTCATAATAACTCATCAAGACCCGTTACAAGTACTTTTAGCAAATACCGAGTTATACATAATCATCATGGGGTGTAAGAACTAGATATAATTAATACCAACCCATCATCATCAATTACAACTATATATGTCTCATACTAACTCATCAAGACCCGTTACAAGTACATTTAACAAATACCGACTTATGCATAACCATAATGGCATGTAAGAAGTATATATAACTAATACCAACCTATCATCATCAATTATAAGTATATATGTCTTATACTAACTCATCAAGACCCGTTACAAGTACATTTAACAAATACCGACTTATGCATAACCATAACGGCATGTAAGAAGTATATATAACTAATACCAACCTATCATCATCAATTATAAGTATATATGTCTTATACTAACTCATCAAGACCCGTTACAAGTACTTTTAGCAAATACCGAGTTATACATACTAATCATGGCGTGTAAGAAGTAGATATAACTAATATCAACCCATCATCATCAATTATAAGTATACATGTCTCATACTAACTCATCAAGACCCGTTACAACTATATATGACTCATTACCATTATAAGTTTGTCAGATAATTTACCTGTGATGGACGTGAGGTCTGCCCGGGTAAGTATGCGCTTGATGTCGCCGTTCCGGAAGGTTTATGACCGACTCCTTTTATGTGTCCCCGTCTGAACCTAATATCTTCTCAAAAAGCGATACCTCATCTATTTGGGTTGGATTGTTCGACGAGGATGATCGTTCGTATTGTTCTGAGAACTCACGCACCAAGCATGCTGTATTTTACAAAGATAATTAAATAGATTAGTATACTTTTAAGCATTAAGCATCAATATATTTTTAAGTTTAAGCATAATCACTTACATATTGTGCCTCGACCATTGGGTCATCAAATAGCCCATTCTTATTGATATGCGCATCATAAAATGCTTGGATACGACTTATACTCTTACTCTGTTTAACATTAAAAGTTGATTATATATGTAAATATATATATCTGTGTGTGTGTGTATCTATATTGTTTGTCATAACTTACTTTTTTATGACAAGCGCTACTATACGATCTCGTCCCTCCATGATTCTTAACCACTTGTTTAGCACGATTTATTTTGTTTTGACTAGAACGCTTCAAATATTTTTCTGTGTGAAAAAAATCAATGCATCTATGCCTTACCTCATATGTGAATGCACATTACTCGATTGCTTGTTTAAAAAAAATTCGGCAGCATTTCCCCTTAGCTCTCAAATATATATAAAAGTATATATACCCGAGAAGCAAAGAGAAAATGACAACTGAATCTTTCTTAAACAAACAATCATGTAATACACATTCACATCCTAAATGAGATAAGGTATTCAAAAAGCAGTCCCAAAACGGGGACAACCCGAAATTAATTACTAAATCAATTTCGGACGGGCATGTATTCTAAGCTCAAACACACACCTAACAGATTTCACTATTTTAAGAGTATATAATAATTTAAATTAATGCACAAACATAAAAACACGAATGAACACATATATTTTATATGCATGATTATAGAACATTATGGTATAAATTAATAACATTGTTCTATGTATATTTGAATTGCAGCGTCTGCATGTTATGGGTATGAAGATAAAGGAGTTATGATAGCCGCTGCGAATGAAGCACTGTGGAATGGTGGAGCTGCTTGTGGAAAGTATTTCCAAGTGACTTGTACCGGTGGAACCAATTTAGGCACACCACACCCTTGTACAAACACCCCCACTGTGATGGTCATGATCACCGACTTATGTCCGTCTCCTGGTTGCAAGGGTGATCTTGACTTATCACACGAATCATTTTCTATGATTGCAGATCCTGCTGCTGGTGGAATAAAAATTTCTTATCAACAGTGAGCAATATATAACTTCAATTATCTTCATTTATTTCATGAAATGTCATGGATTTAATGTTCAATTACATAGTTATTTCCCAAAGCCATGGATACAATGTTATTTTCCTAGTTCTTATTTCGTCTCTATTTAATTTGTAGGGTTTGATGCAGAAGAAGATCGGGTGTTACGAAGAAGTCGTCACCAAAATATATATATGAAGTCATTTACACGCATCTAATAAATGTAGTATCATGAGATGCAGAACTGCACGCATTTCTGATAATTTTGAGCTTCTAATTAATTAATTTGCATTGTCCTTTGACGATTTTGTTAAAGTCTATCTCTACATTTATTATCTGGCTTATCGATCGTTTGTTGAAGAGGTGCTCATGTGTGCAGAAATAAATTGTCTCCACCATCTCAAACAAGAAATTAACTCACTGAAACATAAAATTGGGAGATGTGAATGAATATTGATATAGGAAACAAGTTCTTGATTAAAACCCACCTGTCAAGAAAACAATAAAATTCCAATTAATAAAGTTTTATCTTTCAACATTAAGAAACTTGTGTAAGCCCACTAAGGACACATCTGGCCTCAATCCTTGACAAGTTTTCTCTTTTTCTTTTCGGAACAAGAAGACATGCATGACAAGGGAATTATATAACCCAATTAACAGTGTGACGTAATACATCCGCCAAGAGTCCAAGATGAAAGGTAATGCAAAGAACCAACAAAACAATAAACCAAAACAAAGCTACAAAACTGTTGCGACAGCAAAGCACACAACCCAATACATGTCTTGATAGATATTCTAATATGACCCGTTCAATTAGGGGAGATGTAACTTCCTAATCAGTCCTCCTAAATGACAAAACCCAATCCTCTCTGATCATAATATTAATTACACACAAGACCCTAATGTTTACTTTAACTAAAAACAACCAACACCCTTTAACATTTAGGCTTTACTCTAACATTCCCCCTTAAGACTAAATATTATAACAATCACCAACACTACAACAAAAATGCTAAATACACACACTTTTTTCTTTGCGATTCATGAAAGCATGAACTTTTTTTATTTATCAAATTGTTCACATTGGCAACTGTATACAAAACTATTAACATTTATAAATTTGGTAGCATATAAAAATAAATTATAAATAATTTTCACGCTTAGATGCGTATAATTTTTTTTGACATTTGTTTTCACGGTTTAGAACATGAAAAACTATAAAACAAATGTAAAATTACTTCAGATTTTAAGATGTGAAAAATATATAAACGACTTCATGTTTTTAATATCAGTTCAAAACAAAGAAACAAAAAATCACTCTGAAAAGATGAAAGTGGGGCAAACTTTTCCTCTCTAATTTCTGCATAAAAGAAAATTACATGATAATAGTTACTTAAACAAATTAACCAGCTACAAAGCAGGAACAACCTCCCACGTGACTACTAAGCTAAAGACTAGGAACTAGGTGGTCAACATGGCTTTTGATTCGGTCAAACAAACACGTAACACAAAACTTAAAATAAAATATATTAATTCTGAATTATGCAAACATTTTCCCCCTTAATTCAGAATCAGATACGCTTCTTACTCCCAGCAGTCTCCTCATCTCCATAAATTGAATTCGAGCCAATGGTTTGGTCAGAATATCAGCTCGTTGTTCCTTACTGCATACGTGCTTAACAATTACATCACCACGTTCCACACACTCCCTAATGAAGTGGTACCTTAGATCGATGTGCTTGCTTCTCCCATGAAACACCGGGTTTTTGATCAGATCTATTGCTGATTTGTTGTCTAAATAAAGCGTAACCGGACCAGTTTTCTTCCCGGTTATCTCGTGAATCAATCGGCTAATCCAAATACCTTGACATGTAGCGCTGGTTGCAGCCATAAACTCAGCTTCACATGAGGAGAGTGCCACACAATGTTGTTTTTTAGAGCCCCAAGTAATCAAGTTTCCATTCAAGTAGAATGCCATTCCACCCGTGCTCCTTCTATCTTCCACATCTCTTGCATGGTTGCTGTCAGAGTACCCTTCAATTGCATCATCCTTTTGGACGTCCCTCATATAGATTAAACCAAAATTCTCTGTTCCTCTTACATACCGTAAAACTCTCTTTACAGCTTGCATGTGCTTAATGCTTGGCCTCTCCATAAAACGACTCCCCAATCCAACAGCGTATGCAATGTCTGGTCGGGTGTGTGTGATATACCTTAAGCCTCCAATAATGCTTCGAAAACAGCGTTGGGTCAACTGGAACTCCTCCATCCTTTGTAAGCTCCTCTTTGTGTTCCATTGGAACCTGTGATGGATTGCAATCTGCCATCCCAGCCTTTGTGAGAATATTCCTTGCATAAGCAGATTGCTTGGGTGTGATGCCATCTTCATGTTGTGTGACTTCGATTCCCAAGTAATATGAGAGCAAACCGAGGTCGCTCATCTCAAATTCTTAATTTGTTCATCTGTTGCTTAAAATGCTTGACATCACCATCACAATTTCCTGTGACAATTAGATCGTCAACATAAACACCAACAATTAGAACATTACCACGCTGTTTTCTTGTGTAAACAGCGTATTCCAGCCCACATCTTGTAAAGTTCAGCCCTCTTAGACACTTATCCAGCCTTGAGTTCCATGCTCTAGGGGCTTGTCGCAACCCATAGAGTGCCTTTGATAGCTTATACACCTTCTTCGGATGGGTTGCTTTCACATATCCCTCGGGTTGAGTGACATACACTTCCTGCCCCAATATCCCGTTTAAAAATGCCGAACTTACGTCTAAATGATGTACCTTCCATCCGTGTGAGCCTGAAATGGCTAATATGATACGGATCGTTTCGAGTCGAGCAACGGGTGCAAAAACCTCATCAAAATCAACCCCAGGTTTCTGAACGTAACCTTTGGCGACTAATCTCGCTTTGTGCTTTAGTATCTTACCATTTGGATCTCTTTTCAACTTGTAGACCCATTTAAGTCCAATAGGTTGTCGATCGCCTGCTCCAGGTCTGATTCTTTTCAATCGCATCCAATTCAACCTTCATAGCATTCACCCATTCTCGACTTTTAGCGGCAACCGAATACGAAGTGGGTTCATCTACATCTTGCATAAAGAATAACTCATCACATTTTTCGTAAAGTTCAGTTAAAGTTCTATACCTTTTAGGTGCATCACCACCTATTGAACTCAAAGTCTGCTTGATGATCTCATGGAAATGCCTGGTGAGTGAACTGGAGTGGGTAAAATTTGGTCATCTACCATCTGTGGTTCACCATGTAACTACGATTGAGGGGTAGTCTGGAGTTCTTGATTAGTTGTTCCTTCGAAGCTTGTAGGTAATTCTCCTGTTGCGTCATCTTCACCTCCTAAATTAACATCATATCCATTAATTGTGAAGATAGCACCTGGACTTTCTTTGAACTTGGCTGTCTCACCCCATTGCCACTGTGTGTTTTCTTCAAACGTTACATCCCTACTTACTCGAATTCTGCGAGAAGCTGGGTCAAAAAGCCGATAAGCCTTGCTGCCCGTTTCCGTTCCCAAATGTACTAACATCTCACTTCTGCTGTCGAGTTTTTGTAGGTGCCCACTTAATATTTTTGAGTGAGCAGTGCTGCCAAACACCCTTAGATGTTCGAGATTAGGCTTCTTTCCCGACCATACTTCATATGGTGTTGTATCTCCAAGGGCCTTCGTAGTTACTCGATTGAGTATGTATACTGCTTGGCATGGGCGGATGTACACTTTAAGAAGAGGGGGGAAAAGCCCCCAATGCTTTGGTTATAATCTCCAAACTCATATATAATTTAAGTTAAGTTATTGTAATTATTTAGTCCATTTTGGTACATGCCCCCAACCCATTTCGATAAAGGCCATCCGTCCAAAAGAAATCACTACTAAATTAAAGAAAATACTCATGAAAAAGGTTATCCATTATCAAATTTTAATCAAATAGGATGAGATATGTTATTGTTTTACTATTATTTGTGAAGATTTATTACATGATTAAAATCTTATGATTTTTTAGTTGGTTCTTAGGATTTGTTGTTTGTTTAAAATTTAATGGTTTTTTAGTTGATTAAATTAATTGATAATCTATTTCAATTATAATTAATTAAATTGGTAGAAAATTTTGATAACCGAGAACCCGATCCGACAATGTGTGGATCCTCGTAATGAGAATGAAGAGCAATCCTATAGTCCCATACACTACGCCCCCAATGTAAGTATTTTCTAGATCCGCCACTGCTGCTTGGCGTGCTGCTTCTCCCCACAACACTTTAGGCACTGCCATACTCCTCATCATGCTTCTGTTGTTACTTTGATGTCCCAGGGTAGATAAAACTCTTGTGGCATATGGATCATTACATTCAGATGCATATGATCTGTTGAAACTATCTTGAACTTTGCTGATATGATTCATGTTTGCGGATAAGAAATGCAGGAACAGAAGTGAAAGAAAACACGAAATGGGAATACAGAAATTCTCCTAATAATCACTTGTATTTCTGATACACACATATATTTACATACCAATACATTTACACATATATATAGGCTTGGATTGTGTCCAAAAGACACATCTGTTCGGATGAGATGCAACTGTCCTAATGACAGTTGTAGAATAACTACTATGAACCGGTTTAGTATATTACCGGTACTTCAACTTAGGCTAATAATTATTTACATTATTAATGTCACACATAATAATCTTGACTAAAGTTTCAATAATATTTATGTTTCTAACATTCTCCCCCTAAATATTATGAAACTTTTCAGCAATGGTGTCTTTCAAACAACAACATACTCATCATCTTTTATGCTGTCATCATCAACATGTTCTTTGCTTGCTCTTTGATCACATTCTTCCATCATGCTACTGGTTCCACAATGATCAGCATAACTTCTTGCTGCATCAAATTGTTGCTTCGTATGTGCAACATTTTCAGGCCAAAACTTGGCTGGTTTAGCGAACTCATAGTAGCGTTGTGGTAGGAGCAGGTGATCTTCATAGATTTTCATCAATCCAGGGGCGTAGTAGGAGGGAAAGCCAAGTGCATTTGCTAATCCACTCCACTTTTCTTCACATGTGACTTTCTCAAAGCCACCATGACTTAATACAATCTTGTATAAGTCTAGCAAACAAATCTGAATTCCAAAAAGTCTAACAGGAACTTGTGGTGCTGTGTTGTTGTCATTTTTATGATACCATCCAATGATTCTATCAAATGCTCTCTTAAATGCTTCTTTATATTTCATGACAAGTTCATCCTTGTTTATTAAATCCAGGAACTTAAAGAATTCGGATATGTTATCAACTTTGAGAGATTTAATCTCCCAATCACTTTGTTCCTGTTTTGATAGAAAACTTTTCTGTGATTTTTCAAAAAACAAGGACTTGTCAATCTCTTCAAAATAATTTGCAAGGAAATTATCTTGAAGTTTCAAACCCACTGTCTCATCAAACTCATCACTTGAATTGGACTTATCAAACATGTGTGTTATGGTGCACTTTGAATCTTTTATGTCAACCTTGAATCCTTGTAAAATAAGTTGTTTTAAACTCAAGAGATTAATGTTAATCTCAGGAGTGTATTTGACATAAGGAATAGAGTAGGTTGCTAAATGTGTTGTGATGTCAACAGATCCAATTCCAAGTGCAAAAACAAAATTGTCTTCGTGGTCTTTATCATTCACAATAAAGCAATTTTTCAGATTTTTGAAGACAATTCTGTTTGGAGACATGTGAGTGGAAATTTCAGAATTTACATACCATATGTGATCCCAGTGATTATGTTCTGTTCCGTTCAGCATGTATTCCCCAGCGAAGCATACTTTTTCTTTGTGTACCCACAGTTTCGGATCAGACTTGGAACTGGTGTTTACATCTGATCTTGCATCGAACAGGCTCTGTTTTCCTTTTGTTTTGTGTGGGCAGTCCCAAGCATAATGTCCCCTTTTCTTACAAACATAGCAACGTGATCTCCTTTGTTTTCTTTGTGAAATTGTGAGTGGTGGAGACTGAATCTGATCTTGTTGCTTCAACTTCAATCGTTGCATCTTCTGCTTGATCCATGATTCTTCTGTTGGAGAGTTTTGGAACCGGCTCTGATACCAATTGTTGTTACTTTGATGTCCTAGATAAAACTCTTGTGGCATATGGATCATTACATTCAGATGCATATGATCTGTTGAAACTATCTTGAACTTTGCTGATATGATTCATGTTTGCGGATAAGAAATGCAGGAACAGAAGTGAAAGAAAACACGAAATGGGAATACAGAAATTCTCCTAATAATCACTTGTATTTCTGATACACACATATATTTACATACCAATACATTTACACATATATATAAGCTTGGATTGTGTCCAAAAGACACATCTGTTCGGATGAGATGCAACTGTCCTAATGACAGTTGTAGAATAACTACTATGAACCGGTTTAGTATATTACCGGTACTTCAACTTAGGCTAATAATTATTTACATTATTAATGTCACACATAATAATCTTGACTAAAGTTTCAATAATATTTATGTTTCTAACAGCTTCTAGCCACTTCAACCACAGTTCGATTCCGTCTTTCCACAAAACCATTCTGTTGTGGTGAGTATGGTGCTGTGAAATGGCGTTTTAAACCCGTTTCATCACAATATTTCGTGAAAGACCTTGATAGAAACTCACCACCTCGGTCAGTTCGTAGTGTTTTAATTTTATTGCCTGTTTCATTCTTAACCAACATACGAAATTTCTGAAAGGCTCCAAGTGCTTCATCTTTTGTTTTTAGTAAATATATCCATGTTACACGACCGTAGTAATCAATTAACAGAAGAAAGCGGTTACTAGAAGGTGTAGACGGCGAGATCGGACCACAGATGTCAGCATGTATGAGTTCCAACTTGACTTTAGCCCTGTATTCTGACTTCGATGGGTACGGAGTTCGTGCCTGCTTTCCTTCTAAACAGCCTTTACATGCTGAAATGGGCTGCTCAATTTGTGCAAATGTTGTGACTGTTGGAACGGACATGACAGTTGGGAAAGATCAGAACCGCCTGTACAAAGAGTCACAACCTTCTGATTTGCACCCATTAGAA
Source organism: Centrapalus pauciflorus (assembly GCA_020465985.1). NCBI lineage: Eukaryota > Viridiplantae > Streptophyta > Magnoliopsida > Asterales > Asteraceae > Centrapalus > Centrapalus pauciflorus. The sequence continues at coordinate 42,406 of JAANYP010005036.1, forward strand.
GCCTATATATATAAATATATATATATATATATATATATATATATATATATATATATATATATATATATATATATATAGGGGTGGGTTCAATGGAGAACCTTATGCATCGAAGAACCTTGGAGAACCACAATACATCGCTAGAAAAACTGAAATGCATCACGTAGAAATTGATGCATCACACGGGAATTTGATGCATCACGTGGAAATAATGTAGAAATCGATGCATCACGCGAGAATTTGATGCATCACGTGGAAATAATGATGCATTACAGGGGAATTGTGATGCATTTGTGGTGGTGCATGGAGGTTCTTCAAGGTTCTTCGATGCATGGAGGTTCTCCATTGAACCCACCTCTATATATATATATATATATATATATATATATATATATATATATATATATATATATATATATATATATATATATATATATATATATATGTATATGTATATATAGTTATTTGCAGTATTTACTGCTGTATCTCTTGTATGCTGGCCTGCATACTTGGTGTGCCAATCCCTGACAATCACGGTGAACTCATAGTAGCAATGTGGTGTGCCAATCCCTGACAATCACGGTGAACTCATAGTAGCAATGTGGGTGCAGTAATACGGCTTCAAACATCTCTTTAAACTTAGTTTCATAGCAACCAAGACCTTTGGCAATTACACTCCTCTTTTGTTTGCTAGAAACTTCATCATATCCTCCATTCTCTTCAACTATTTTATATAGATCAAACAAGCAAATTGATACACCAAAAAGCTTTGGTGGTATCTCTGTGTCAATTCCAAGATGATTCTTATGGTACCAACATGTGCACTTCTCAAAAGCTTTCTTGAACACTTCTTTATTTTTCATCATTGATTTTGTGTCCTTATTTAAATCCATGAAGCTCAGAAAGTCATCAATTGTCTCAATTTCAAATAAAACTTCCTGCTGTGTTTCTTGTGCAGTGGGTTCTTGCACATACATAATCCTGTCTATTTCATCAAAGTACCCACACAAATATTCTTCCTGCAACATTTTTCCTTTTTCATTATTGGAATCTGTTATGTCTTCTTTGTTAACCGAACGATCAAACATATGGTATATTAAACACTTTGAATCATCAAACTTAATCTCAAAGCCTTGAAGTAAAAGTTGCTTCAAGCTTAGAAGGTTAAGATTGATTTCTGGAACATATTTCACATATGGAATTATGTAATCCATGTCTTTAGTTTCTAATTTAATACCCCCTATTCCATGTGCAAAAATTGATCCTTGTGATTAACAGAAAAGTTTTCCTTCAATCTCTTAAATAGGTGCTTTGTTGGTGACATATGTGTCGAGATTGAGGAGTTAACATACCAGATTTCATCCCATTGTTTGTGTTGTGTTCCACTCACCACATATTCTCCTTTGTACGAAATTTTCTCAACTGGAAGGTGTGTACTCAGGTGATCCTCCATCAAACTTCTCTGTTTCCTTTTCGATGTTGTCTTCTTCTTCATAACATTCCCAACTCAAGTGTCCTCTTTTTTTGCACTTAAAACATTTAGACCTCTTCCTCTTTTTCTCCATGTCTTTGTTGTAGAATCGTTACTGATAGTTAGATCTTTGCAGCCCTCTGGATTTTAATCTATCTAATTTATGTTTAAGCCACGATCCATCTTCATGGGGTAAGATAGCGAAGTTCTTTCTTTCACGGTGCCGGGATTTAAGCCAAAGAAAAGGCCCATAGGCTACATAATCATAAAGAAAAGAGCTAAAAGACCTATGATGAGAGTAGCTCATGCCCGGCAAAGTCCGATCGTAGAATAGAAAAGTATGTTTCCCAGGAGTGGTTCAAGCCAGTATATCCGAGTTCGACTTAAATAGTCTCGGTTTTCATATTCTTTATCTTTGATATGCTTCGACATAGAATAGATCGACCCAGTTCCCGTTCTTTTCCGGTGCACTCGCTTTATATCTCCGACTTCCTTTTTCTTTCCAAGGGACGGGGTTGGGGTGTATAATAACCCTTTTTTTGAGTATGCCCGGGAACCTTCAAGATAATAACCATTTTCAAGAGACAAACTCCAAGAGCTGGCTCTCAATCTATTGTAATCATCATGAATGTTGGCCCAAACTGATCTTTGCTTCATTTCTGTGTCCATGATGATTCCATTTACTTGACTCTCCAATCTCGAATGAAACTGCCTTCTTTGATCCATCATACACAGATGGATCTTTCTCTCGTATATGTTTAGAATTCATGACAGAAATTACCCGTAGCACTTGAACTTGCTACAGTCACGACCCCCGCTATAACCTCACCCATATCCACGATTTTGGTGTTGTGAATAGTTATGACGACCACCTCTCCCGCCTATACCACCTCCTCTGCCTCGACCCCTGCCTCCACTTTGATTGAAGCTTATTGATTAGGGGTGGCAACCAGCGGGACGGTTAAATTACCCGTAGTAAAAAATTAAGATAGAACGTAACTTTTTAAAAGAAAAATGAAAATACCAGGGAAGAACTCGGTGTGTAATTTTTGTGTGTGAGGGCTGGATGAACAAAAATAGAGTAAAGGAACAAGAATTGGGGCCGAAAGATTTCTGCTAATTCATCCAAAAATAAAAATTCACGTACAGGAGAAAATAAATACTTAAAGATAGTCCCTAAAACAAGGACCACTAACTCCACTTCATTTGCAACTAACCACTACTTATTTGACTCCTAATAACACTGAAGACCAACTCAAAATTAAAGACTAAAATCAAACTAAAATAAAACCATGTGCAAAGCCTGTGCTGCAGATTGGATTAATTTCCAATGGAGTTTCAATTTCGGGCACTTGATGTTCTTCTTTTGGTGTTGCTGCAATTGTTTTAGAAGTACTACGATTGAAGTTAAGAATTGTGATTGGAGTCTACTACAATCGATTGTAAGTATCGTCAATCCTTCAACTCATTCCCTCTAAATTAAGCATGTCGTGGTCTGTAATTACTTTAAAATCTAAGGTCTTATACAAGAGTTAATCAATCAATCTCTTATGGTTCTAGCGATCCCTAACTGTCGATCGGAGCAGAATTCAATTCTTTGTTTTACGGTCGCGTCTATACAGATTTAATCAAATAAGGAGTTTTAATTTTTGTCGTTTGATGATCTTACTTCAGTGTTGTTGCAATTGTTTGAGAAGTACTACGATTGATGTTAAGAATTCTGATTGGAGTCTACTACAATCAATTGTAAGTATCATCAATCCTTCTGCTCATTCTTTCGAAATTAAGATTTCGTGGTCTGTAACTGCTTTAAAATCTGTCTCATGCTACTTTATCAGTTCTAGATCAGAACTCTGAGGGTTCAAGTTCGTTTTAATTATTTATGTTCAAACATTAATGATCATTTGGTTACTAAAATTAATTATGTACATCTTCTCCTTGCATAGATATTGGTAAACAACCCTTGTTTTGATGGTATTCAAATAATGCAGAATAGCATTGCCATTCTCATCAACAAATAAGACATGAGTGCCAATGTTCTTTTTTTTTTTCTTGTGTTCTGTACATGTAAAATTAATGAAACTAATTTGTTACATAACCTGTTAAACTTGTTAAGATCTTAAAGGTTATCAGGATAGAGTTATACAAATGAGCAAAGAGCTGTTCAAATGTGTTTCACATAATTGTATCTTGTCATATGCATATAAATAGTGTAGTAACTCGCATTTAAGGTAACTCACCTCAATCATAAACTCATCATAGATACATTTAGCAGAAATACTATCAGATATGAATTGAACTTGTGAGATTGTCAACCAGAAGCTTACCTTGACTTGTGTAACTAACCGAATTGAACCCACAATAGAACTCTTGTTTAATCAGCCTCTTACAACTCCTTGTTCAATTCATAAATCTCTCCAGTGATCTAAATGACATCTACATTAGATTCCCAATCCAAGGCTACAAGATTGATACAGGAACATTTGGTTTCTGCCAATTAAAATGCATTACTCCACCTTAAACCTTTCAAACTCACATTCTTTCATATCCTGTCATAACCAAGAACCACCGTGGAATTTATCAACACTGATTATGAACCCTACCTTTATTAAGGAAACCACGTAAATATCCCAACAATTTCTCTATCATATCCATGATTATATTTACCATATTAAGCTAGTCAATGTTTGCCATATATAATTATTGAAGGTGTAATGAGCAGCTTAAAGTGCTCCTGTAAATACTCTCTGTAAAGGCTTTATATTGGCCAATCATTCTCCTTGTAATGGTATCCAAAATCAATATCTTACTATGGTATCAAGAGCTCTCTTTCTCCTCTGAGAAATCACGATCCCACTGCCTTCCACCTTCTCAAACCTACAGAACCACCACAATCATGTCAGACAAATCAATCCTTCTCCGACCATCATTCATCTCACGGCCGCTACTCATTTCCCTATCAAACTAACCACATCCAATTTTCCAGTTTGAAGAAAACAAATTCTCCACAACTTCATTGATGGTTCTTCAAGACCTTCTACTAAAACCAGTACCGAGTACTCTCACTGGTACATACAAGTCAAATCTTAATCAGCACCTTACTTGGTGGCACCGATGTTATACAACCCTTGTTGTCCTCCGCTGAAACATCATATGAAGCCTGGTCTTGTCTTATTACAAGCTATGCCAACTCTTCCCGATCCTGAATCATCTCACTCAAATCCAAACTTACCACCAATCCCAGAGGATCACGCAAAATGTTGTTGGTTATCTTCATGACATGTGATCCATTGCCGATGAACTTGCCTTAGTCCAAAGCCCGGTCAGATGAAGATTTGATGATTCACATCATCAATCAACTAGGAGATAACTTCAAAACCATTGTAGATGCCATCAAAGTTCGAGAAAACCCAATTACCATTCCGAACTCTATGACAAATTGGTTGAATTTGAACGGCTCTTGAAAGAAACTACAATTCCCCCTGCTAATGTTGTCACAACCAACTATAACCATGCTTCAATAAATGGTCTACTCCTCCAAACCGGTCCATGCATCCACGGTCAAATAACGGGTCTCGCACGGGATCCCGTAACTCACGCCCACAATGGTGAAATCAACCAAATTCCTACACTTGTGATCACAATTTTCGCAATAACTCTCACTGCCACTTCTGCTCCATCGATGGCCATGATACGAAAGAGTGTCGTAAACTCTCACGGTTTCTACGTGAGAATAACATTGAAATAAACACAGGATCCGTGGCCAACACCACAACAACTAGAACAAATCTGGTTCAACCCACTTGGCTCTTTGACACCGTCGTATCACACCACTTTACATCGGATCCATCCAGCCTGCAAACTCCAATGGACTATGGAGGACCTGATGAAATTGTCCTTGGCAATGGTATGGGTCTCAAAATTACTCACACCAGTGATAGTAGTATCTCTACATCGCCCCGCCCTCTCTCCCTTCCCCATGCCTTATGTGCTCCTAATTTACGTCGTAATCTATTTCGGTTGCCAAATTATGCAAAACTAACAAAGTTTCGGTTGAATATTTTCCCTCGTACTTTGTTGTTAAGGATCCACTCACGGGGTGCCTCTACTTCGGGGTGTGAACGAACATGATGTGTACTATGCACCAACCTCAAGTCCTCTCTAAGCAAACACGGTCACGACATCTACCGTTCATGATTGGCATCATTGCCTTGGTCACCCATCTATCAAGATTTTTAAATCCATTGCAAAGTCTATTGGTTTTCATTCTAATGAAATGTTGAATCCCAGATTTCATTGTGAGTCATGGTCTATAAATAAAAGTCATAAACTCCCATTTAATGACACCTCATTTGCGACTACAAAACCATTGCAACTTACATATACGGATGTCTGGGGATTAACTCAAAAGTCTATTGACGGTTACCAATACTACGTAATATTTTTTGACTTCCACACTAAATATGTATGGCTCTATCCTATGTCCCATAAATCGGATGTCTTCACTTCAAAAAGGGTAGTTGAACACTATTTTCAAACACCCATCATGTCCATTTTCTCAGATAACGGAGGGTAATATCAAGCACTTATTCTTATTTTCTAATCCCTAGGTATCTCTCACTTCACCACACCACCTCACACACCTGAACAACATGGTACCGCTGAAAGACGTCACCGCCATGTAGTGGAAACCGGACTAGCTCTTCTACACTAAGCCGACCTACCTTTACGTTTTTGTTCCCATGCATTTCAAATGGTGGTTTATTTAATCAACAGGCTACCCACACCCATCTTCAACTACAAAACTCCTTATGAACAATTGTATTGACAATCACCAGACTACACCAAACTTTGACCATTCGGCTGCCTTTGCTATCCATGTGAGAACTTGTTCAACGATCATCCCACATACTCATTGGCTACAAATGTGTATTTCGTGTAAAACGGAAACGGCTCTATTGACAAGTACAAAGCTCGTCTCGTGGCAAAACGTTTTCACCAATAATACGACAAAAACTACTTTGAAACCTTTAGCTCGGTAACCAAAACCGTTACCATTTGAGTCATTTTATCTCTAGCCCTGTCTGAAAATTAGACTCTTCATCAAGTTGATGTCAACAACCCCTTCTTACAAGGCACTCCTCATGAGGATGTTTACATGATCCAAACTCTAGGGTACAAAAACCAACAATTTCCAAATCACATTCCAACTTCGAAAGTCTCTCTATGGTCTTAAACAAACTAAAAACCATCCTCTTAAGTTACGGGTTCAAAAAATTTCAATCGATGCTCTGAGTGGCGCGATGTAAAGATACTACTGTCACCTGTGTGAGTAATTTTGAGACCCATACCATTTCCAAGGACAATTTCATCAGGTCCTCCATAGTCCATTGGAGTTTGCAGGCTGGATGGATCCGATGTAAAGTGATGTGATGCACCGGTGTCAAAGACCCAAGTGGGTTGAACCGGATTTGTTCTAGTTGTAGTGTTGTTGGCCACGGGTCCTGTGTTTACTTCAATGTTATTCTCACTTAGAAACTGTGGGAGTTTACGACACTCCTTCCTATCATGGCCACCAATGGAGCAGAATTGGTAATGAGAGTTATTGTGAAAATTGCGATTTCCGTTGCAGGAATTTGGCTGTTTTGACCATTGTGGTCGTGAGTTACGGGATCCCGAGCGAGACCCATTATTTGACCGTGTATGCATGCACCCGTTTGGAGGAGTAGACCAATTACTTGAAGCATGGGTATAGTTGGCCTTGACAACATCAGCAGCGGAATTGTAGTTTCTTTCAAGAGTCGTTTAAAGTCATCCAATTTGTCATAGAGTTCGAAGTAACTGGGGTTTCTAGAACTTTGATGGCATCTACAATGGCCTCGAAGTCATCTAATAGTTTATTGATGATGTGAATCATCAAATCTTCATCAGTGACCGGGCTTTGGGCTAAGGCAAGGGCTTTGGGCTAAGGCAAGTTCATCGGCAATGGATCGATCGCATGTCATGAAGATAATCAACAACATTGCATGATCATTTGGGATTGGTGGTAAGTTCTGATTTGAGTGGGATGATTCGGGAACGGAAAGATCGCATAGCTTGTGGTGAGACAAGACCAAGCATCATATGATGTTTTACTGGAGGACTACAAGGGTTGTATAGCATCGGTAGTAGTAAGGCGCTGATCAAGATTTGATCTTGTTTAAAATAGTGAGAGTACTCGGCACTGGTTTTAGTGGGAGGTCTTGAAGAAGCATCGATGAAATGGTGGAGATCTAGGCCGATGAGGGTGGCGAGAATTTGTTTTCTCCAAACTAGATGCGGTTAATTTGATGATGAAATGAGTAGTGGCCGTGAGATGAATGATGGTGGGAGAAGTATTCTATTTGTTTGACATGATTGTGGTGGTTTTGTAGGTTTGTGAAGGTGGAAGGCAGTGGGATCAAGATTTCTCAGTGGAGAAAGAGAGCTCTTGATACCATAATAAGATGAAAACTGTCTCCCGATCCTCTCTCTTAACTTACGGGTTACCACTTGGCTAAATCTATAGTCATAAAGTCTTTATCTATAATCTTTATTGGATTCCGAGTTAGGTTGCAAATCAATTTCCCAGTGTTTGGTGATGGGAAATGGGATACTTGGTATCAAAGAAAATGAGCCATGGACAGGTTTAAGCATGGAGATGTGATATACCGGGTGGATTCTAGCTTCGAGTGGTAATTCCAGCTCATAAGCCTGGACTGACTACTCTTTTAACACGATATGGTCAAAAAAAAGGTTGGAGACAACTTCTCATAATGACAATTAGCCAAGGTCTTTTGGCGATATGTGTTAGTTTAATCTTGATTATGTAATAGTTTAGAGTTTAATATGTAATTATCTAAAGTATAAGGGCCTAGAATAGCATTTAGATAAACCGAAGAGGTGTGTTTATTCACGAAAAGACACAACCTTACGAAAAGGTTTCATGAAGAGTTGCAACTATTCACACGGCTCTTAGATTAGTATATAAAGAAAGCATTGTAACGATTGTAAAGTGTGTGATTTCAAAGATTGTTTTTAATAAAAGATATAGTTACGGTAAATCCTGTGTTTTTTAGAGAGTTTTTCCCAACATTTGGTATCAGAGCAAGGTCATTAGATCCTGAAATTCTCATCATTTACCGACAGAAACAATCCAAGAAATACACCCGGCGATTAGAACATCGTCGTTAAGGAGATTGGCAAAGAGATTGCGAGATTGATACCTGGGCAGACGAACACAGTAGTGTTCTACCACCAACCGGCACCAAAACAGAGAAATCAGATTGATTTCAAGAGACGAATCTAGACAAGATTCAATTTAGAGAAATCAGAAATTTCTCATCATAGTTAGTCAAACCCACAGAACCGGAGGCAAAATTCAAGCAAGTTTTCAGAAATCAGTATGCCCCATCGCAATTCATAGAATTAGATATAGCAAACCCTAGAAATCAGTAAAAAGGGGATATACCAGTACGTATAAGCCTAGTACGTATAAGCCTCATACCGAAACCAATAGAAGCCAAAATCAGAAAGATATAACCTGATTTTGAAGAAGCCACCGCAGAAAAAAATCCACAGAAAAGTGCCACCGCCGTAGGAGAAAACCCACGGGCAGAACCATCGCAGAACCAACCGCCGCCACAAACCACCAGAACCGAACGCCGCCATCATTAGAGGCAACGTTTAGGGTTCCAGAAATCGAACCAGTGAGTGACACGGACAGAAACCAGTAACAAACGGTTGCCACACACCACCGTAGAACCACCATCGCAACCGTCACACAAAACCTTAAACCAGCGACGCCGATCAGGTATAGGCAACAGAAAGGGTTTTTCAGTTTCAGCGAACCATCGAATTAGACTGGGGTTACACCGATTCATCAAGCCATCGCATCAATTCAAAAAGGAAAAGCAAGAACCGGTTGAAAAAACGAAGGCAACGATTAAAAGGGGTAGCACCGATTCAAAGCCTGATTAGGAAAAGACATAGTATCGGTTCAAGGAAGATAGACACACTGTTTGGGAAGCAAACCGTTGAAGAAGAAGGAGGCGTCTCAGTACAGTTGCACCGGTTCAAAGAGCAGGTAGCAGAGGGCCAGAGGCCAAGTTATATTTCTGGTGAAACAAGCCCAAGCAGTTTGATTAGAAGAACCCCAGATAAAAGAAAAAAAAGGAGCCCAACAGAGGAGCCCAAATTAAAGAATACAGGTTTTTCTTTTCCAAAATTTAATTTTAATATATATATATATTCTGATTATATATATTATTATTATTATTTTAGAAGCTAGACTTTAATTTATTAGAAGAATAAATTAGAGATTGATATTTGCCATTACAATTTTCATTAGAAAAAGATTAAATTATTTGAGAAATAATTGTGGTTAGATATAAAAATTAAGTTAAATTATTTCTTAGATATATTTTTTAGTTTAAGAAAAAAATCAATTTAAATAGTATGTCAGGAGATAAAGATACTGTTGTTGTCACAACATTATCATCGTATCAATGTCCAATTTTGAAAAATACAAATTATACATTATGGGCATTAAGAATGAAGAAAATATTAGTGGCAAATGGAGTTTGGGATTTGATAGAAGAAACAGATACATCAAATGAGATTGATGTAAAAAAGGATAGTTCAGCATCAGCATACCTATTTCAAGGGTTACCAGAAGATTTGCAAATGCAAGTTGCGGGATGTGAAACAGCAAAAGAAATTTGGGATTCGTTAAAATCAAGATTTATTGGCACAGAAGATGTACAGCAAGCGCACTCGCAACAACTAAAGTCAGAGTTTGAAAAATTAGTGATGAAAGAAGATGAGACGATAGATACATTTGCAGGAAAGTTAATGAGTATTATTTCGAAGGCTGCAACATGTGGATTAACATTTGATGAGCAAACAAAAGTACGGAAGATACTTAATTCAGTACCAGATAGATTTATACCAGTAGTAGCAACTATTGAGATGATTGCAGACCTTAAGATTAAGACAGTAAAGTTAGAAGAAATTATCGGAAAACTTAAGACTTACGAAGAAAGGATTAAGTTTAGAAAAAGTAGTCAGGAATATTATAGTGAGAAGTTGTTGTTCACACATCATGGCAATGACAGAAGTTATAAACGCAACAATAGACGAGGAGGAAGAAATCAGATACAAGAAAGAGGCCAAGGAATATTCGCAAGAGATAACAGAAGTAAAGATAGTCATGATAAAGGAGGAAGAAACCCTGGAAATCAAAACTACCAACGAAGAGATACTAGAGAGATAGAATTCTACAATTGTCACAAATTTGGACACTACGCTAAGAATTGTTCAGAACCAGATCATAGATAAGAAGTGTCAAACCTCATTGAAGAAGACTTAGAACCAACGTTACTGATGGTTATTGATCAAGATTAGATCAATAACAAGAAAGAAAGAAGAGAGAGAGAGAGAGGAGGCAAGGTCGAGATTAGACCAAAGAGAGTATGATTGATCGAGAGTAGATGATCAATCAAAGAAAAACTGATCAAGAGTAGATCATTTTTCTTAAAAGTAGAGATTCAAAGAAGAACTGATCAAGAGTAGATCGTTTTTCTTAAAGTAGGTTAGAGAAACCGAAGATTTGATTCAACAAAATCAAATACAGATAGAGAGACCGCATTTGAGACACAGATGTAGCATTTGAGACACAAATGCAGAGACAGTTAGAGAACCTAATAAAAATTGAGATTGCACAAGCAAGAAGATGCAAGTGTTGCAAGATTGAGATTACACGAGCAAGAAGATGCAAGTGTTAAAGACAAACAGAAGAAACAGAAGATTGAAGACTTGAAGAACAATCAAGATTAAGGGGGAGAATGTTAGTTTAATCTTGATTATGTAATAGTTTAGAGTTTAATATGTAATTATCTAAAGTATAAGGGCCTAGAATAGCATTTAGATAAACCGAAGAGGTGTGTCTATTCACGAAAAGACACAACCTTACGAAAAGGTTTCATGAAGAGTTGCAACTATTCACACGCACCTCTTAGATTAGTATATAAAGAAAGCATTGTAACGATTGTAAAGTGTGTGATTTCAAAGATTGTTTTTAATAAAAGATATAGTTACGGTAAATCCTGTGTTTTTTAGAGAGTTTTTCCCAACAATATGGTTGTATCTTCAAGAAGACATAATCACCAACCTGAAATGTAAGTTTCCGACGCTTTTGATTTTCCTGGTTTCTCATTCTGTCTTCGGCGTTTTGGAGGTTTTGGCGAAGAAGCTTTATCATGCCATCCCAATCAACTAGTTGTTGTTCCAACTCTACATTTTTTGCCTGCAGTATAGGGGAACAACGAAGGGGGTTCTCAACCATACACAACAAAGAATGGAGTTGCGCCAGTGGCCATGTGGTACCCCGTGTTATATAAATTTTCTGCCCAAGGTATGTGCTCACTACATTTGGTTGGATGTTCACTAGCAAAGCAACGTAAGTAAGCTTCTATTCTAGAAAGCGATTCAGAACTTTGGTTTGGCCATCCATTTGAGGGTGGTAACTTGTACTCAACTTATAATTTTTTCTGACTTAATCGGAACAATTCTTGCCAAAAATTGATGAGGAAGACAACATCTTGATCAGGGAAAGCCATGCAACATGACTATTTCTTTACAGAAAACCGCTGCTACTCCTTTAGCCGCATAGGAATGAGATAAGCAAATGAAGTGAGCATATTTGCTTAAACAATCCATTACAACTAAAATAGTATCAAAACGACTAGATAGCGGTAATCCAACGATAAATTCCATGGAAACATCTTCCCGAATCCGATTGGGAATGTGTAGGGGCTGTAGTAATCCTGTCGGAGCCAATGTTACACATTGCTGGAGAAACTCCCAAACATCCTGTTTCATCTTTGGCCAATAGTAACGTGAAGGGAGTCTTCTATAGGTTTTTAAAAACCTTCATGACCACTGATTGGAGTGTTGTGTGCTTCTTGTAACAACTTGAGTTGGAGATTGTGTATCTTCGAAATCACCATCCGTCCATGATGAAACAAAAGCTGATCCACCAGTGAAAAATCAAGGACGGATGAAGGATCTGTTTGCAACTTCGTGATCAGATCGCTAGTAAATGAATCAGCTTGCAACTGTGCCTTGATATTAGCGGCGAGACATGGCATTTGCCCCCTTGTTCTCTTTCCCAGCCTTATGAACAATTGAAAAATCATTAGGCATGAGTTTTAGCAAAAGCCTTTGCTGATATGTAGTGGTTGTGCGTTGTTCTAATAAGAACTTATGGGTATAGTGATCTGTGCAAATGAGAAAATGTCGGCCAAGCAAGCAATGGCTCCATTTTTGGACCGCGAGGACTAAAGGCAACAACTCCCTGTCATAAGCTGATTTAAAACGGTTAGATGGGGGGAATTCTATCCTAAAATAAGCCACGAGATGGACTTTTTGTGATACTATTGCCCCGATTCCATCTGATGATGCATCACACTCTATAACAAAGGTTTAGAGAAATCTGGTAACCTCATAACAGGTGTAGTTAGCAATGCATGTTTCAAGTCATTAAATCCTTAAAGGCTGCCTCCGACCAAAGAAACCCGTCCTTCTTGGTCAATGAAGTAATTGGTCGGGCTATAATTCCATAATTTTGGACAAAATGCCTATAATAGCGTGTTAACCCAAAGAAGCGTCTCACCTCTTTTACTGTTCATGGAATGAGCCACAACTTTTGTTGCAATCGTATTCGCAGTATTATCAGCACTCGTATATAATAATGGCCAATATTCAAGGCAAAACAGAATTAACAGTCAATGATTTGCAAGAATGATGATGACAATGACAGAGAGAATGTTTTCTAAAAGATGCGGCGACTGGAATTCAATAATGCGTGTTGTCTGAATATTGGGAAACCCTAGGTGGGGTTTCCCATTTTACATGAAATTAAAAGCAACTTTCAACCTATTACATATTTGCCCCCTCAAGTTGTAAAATAAAGGAAGCGACTAAACAAAGTCTAGAAATGAATTACAATGAAATAAACTAATAATAATTATTACAAACAAAAGTCACAAGATCGAAATTAAATGTCTAACAATCTCCCCCTTTTCGATCATTGTGGGCGAACTCGGGTGTGATTCGTTGTTTCTCGGAGGCCAAGGACGACGTCAAACCGTCTAGTCACTTACCTTAAATGTAGTCTCTCGTTTAGAAGTTCTATGCCAATGAGAATGCCTTGAATCTCCTTCGGTTTGCGTTTAAGTTCAGGGATTGTCTGAGCATCGTTTTCTTGAATTCTTTTGGTGAGCTCGGCTCTGACTAATCTGATAGTACTGTCGGAGAAACAAGGCAAATCCTCAATATGCACAAACTTTTTCCTCCCTTTTTGATTCAAAAATATGATCCCCGACTACCCTCCCATCAAAACTTTGAAAGCAGGATAATGATCTAGAAGGAAAAAGTATTGATCCGGGGCTTTCAGACCAACTTTAACCGTCGCACTCTCAATAGACATTTGAAAGTCCCTTAAGCACATAATAATGGAGCGGCGATTCATGCTTATGGTGAGGGCGGCAACTGTTGTGACGTGAGTTAATCTTTTCTTCATTCTTTTCTTTAGTTTGTCATGAAGATACTTAACATCATCAATGTTTACAAAATCCAGGTCATATTCATGCAGGAGCTGAACTGAATCATCTTCTAGGAGGACGTCAAACCCTGGAGTAAACAGACGTGCTGTCTTGAACATGTGTAGCCTGACAAGCTTTTTGATCTTTGATTTCGACCAATATTCAGTCTTCGGCCGTTTGTCTCTGAGCATCATATGATTGTAATCTGCTTGTTCAGCCCTAGATGCATCAGTAAGTTCCATTAGAAGTCGTCTGCTAAAAGACCCTGGCTTCTTCCTAAATATCCTTTTGAACCAAGGGATTCTAAAAGTCACTGTCTGGGAATTTTCTTAAGAATTCTTTCAAGCCTTGAACTGGGGATCTTCTAATTCAACCCGTTGAGCTTCTAGTAGTTTCAAAAGTCTCCCCCTACGTTCCTGCCTTAGCTCGTCTTTTAATTCCTCAGGCAGAGCTTGTACCCCACCTTTAGAATACCAATTAACCTAGTAGAGATCATTTTCATCGTGAATAGGAGTTACTTCAAGCCTATTTTCAAAGCAATCCACAGTTCTATGGCCTGAAGATTCGGCTTCCTGAGATTGGGGTTGGGGTATTGTTTGGACTTTGAGAGGACTTTGGACTGGTGGGATTTCTTTGGCAGTAGGGGAGGAAGTTTAGATGGATGATAATATTTCTTGTTGAGGTACACGGGGTGGGGAATTCAGGAATTCGAAAGGTGATGAAGATTTCTGTGGAGACTCAGGTTCAGGCTTTGGGATAATCTAAGGATAGTCTTTGTCATTATCAGAGTCTGTATCAAACACTAATATGACTTCGACTTTTTCAAAAATAGGCTCATACTCCACCGGAGCCGACAGAGGATCTAAGGGAGCTGGGCCTTCAACCTTATACTCGTCTTCTATCATTTCTTGAACCTCGGAACCTTTTTCTCCATACCCTTGAACGTCTTCTCCCTCTGATTCTGCTCCCCCTACAATAAGCATCAGGTGAACTCTTTGACGCTTCTCCCCCTCATGGCGATCAGGGTCGTCCTGATCGCCATGTTTTCTTTTATGGGAGTCAGCTTGAGGACGACATTGAAGCTCGATAACGGCAGATCCAAGCATGTCCATTCTGTTATTGAGTTGCTCTTGGACTTGTAGAACTAGGCGTGTAAGCGCGTCCATTATATTAGAGAGCTCCAAGACTTGGGCTTGGACTGACCGGGTACCTGGTGGTCGCAGATCCTCAGATGCAACATCCTTAACCTTGATGAAAGATAAAAGGGCGGTATGTCATTCTTCGGAAGCCTCCTTATGGGCGTCCAGGTCAGGTAACAACTCCAGCAGCACGTAATGCCGCTGTTAACATCTCGAGAGAGATCTCGGGATGGCCCGATGTCGATGGCATTTGTGTTGCAACATCAGGACTTCCTTCCATCATTTTTGGCTCCACTATCGGATGCGCGGATCCGGAAGTTTGTGGAGCCGCAACGAAGGCGGCTTGAACGGGAGGGGGGGGACACCACGAAGGCGTCGTGCTGTGTGTGGGGGTGGGGTGTGAGCTGTGGTCGAACGAATGATGGTCACTGGGGGCGACATGTGACGCGTTTCAACATTACGGCTCTCCGAGTGAGACGGTGATGGAGTATGTGCAATATCCCCGTGAAATGAAGTGGTTTCCCTTTGAGGGGATACCAAGTGGATGGTGGGGGTTGCTTTGACCATTGGACTGATGGTCTTATGCTGGGTTGTCCGGCTTAGGGGGCTAAGATCTCCTTCAGATGAAGCACTTTCATCTCTCATTTGGACAGAGACTGTCCGTTCAGAATCGACCGCCTGTTCCTCCTCACATGCATCTCCCTCCCTTACCTCGGACAACTCCCTCTCACCCAAACCCAAGATATTTTCTACTGCCACCTCAGCTCCCTCAATCTCACTTACTCTCTCCTCACCTTCGGACTAGTTAGGCTCAGTCGGTGTTGACTGAGCCTCATCAGGATAGAACACCCTTATACATTCCCTTACCCTCTCGGTTTGTGCATCTTTTTGTAATAGAGATAGCGGAATATTCATCACCAGTACACTGGGAGTTGCCTTTAGGATGTTTATTTGTTGAAGCGCGGCGGTGAAATAGACGTCGGCTTCTGGACGCTCATGAATGTCGTCGTCTTTGTCCATGGCGTATTGGATGATCAGTTACAGGAACCGTTGAAAGGGTATGTACTTTCGCCCGCGCTTTGTTCTTTTATCTAGAACAGCTCTTTTCAATTCCTCGAAAAGGAATGCCGCGTAGTAATAGTGTCGGTCGAACAAGAATGCGGCAAACATGAAAAGAACTTGGATGGAAGCAGAGTCGTGGCCCGAATGTTTCCCGGGGAAACATTTGTTGATTATGTCGAATAGGACCCTCCAATGTGATTGAAGGTGTTTGGTTCTGAATTCAGAAGGCTTGGAGAGTGGGCCATCATATCCAAGAGATTTTATCTCGTCAAGGGTTTCTAGAAGGGAAGGTATGAGGGCGAAGGGATATCTAGTGACAGAAAATGCTTCAGTAGGGAGGCAAAGAATGTGGCGGATGGCTTCTTGGGTGATTTTGACTGGAACGCAGTCTATGGTAGATAGGAAGTGAGGTTCGGCATCAGAGACAAAAGTGAGATGATGCCAAAATTGTTGGAGGTATATGGACGGTACAGATATGCCGGTGGTTAGGGCGTAGAAGAGTGGGTGGCCTTTGAGGATATCCAATGTGATATCATCGGCTTCATGGCGGAGGGTCGCAATGTCAAGTTGCCAAATGTCGGGGGCAAACTCGACATATTAGGATTGGGGTAGAAGTGATACCTCGGGGAGTTGGGCATTATTATTGGGGAGAGGTGAATAGGGAAGGGTTAGGATAATTTCGGGATCCATGAGTCCTGAAAACAGGCAGAAGTGTTAGAATAGCAGACTTAAAAGAGTAAAACATTGATACCAAGTCTGAGATAAGTGTGAATTTGAAACTGTCTATTCTGTTTAAAGCATCGGGTCTTTATGAGTAGAATGTGACTTCTACTGAATAAAGTCCAAAGTCAATGGTTAAGAGACCAATATTAGAATAGACATTTTCACTCAAACACTGATCCTAACTCTAATCAATGTTGCAAACGACATGAATTTTTTTTTACTTTACATCTGAAATCTTTTCTTCCTCTACGCTAACTCCTTCCGAGCTGATTACATGTCCCAGAAACACAACTTGTTCTTGCCCAAAACAACACTTCAAAAATTTGGCAAAAAATTTGTTGTCATGCAGTAGTTTCAAGACATGTTCTAGGTGAGACTTGTGTTGCTTCATAGAGCTATAGATTAAAATATCATCAAAGAACACAAGTAAAAAATGGTGTAAATAAGGACAAATTTAATCGTTCATAATAGTCCGAAACGTGGAAGGAGCATTAGTTAAGCCGAAAGGAATAACCTTAAACTCGTAATAAGACGAATGGGTACGAAAAGTTGTCTTTTCAACGTCCTGGGCTACCACTCGGATTTGATAATATTTCGATCACAGATCGAGTTTGGAGAACACCATAGCTCCATACAATTCATCGAGTAACTCGTTAATGTTAGGTATCAAGTATTTATCAACTATAGTTATCTTGTTAAGAGCTCTGTTAGCCCTAAAATAGTGTATAATTAAATATAATAAAAGTCTAGGTTCAATTTATAATTAAGAATAGTTTACTTTGGGGGGAATCTTAATTTCCAAGACTTTAAGGGGAGTGTTTGGACAAACTCCCAAAGTAGGCTTAGGTATATATAGTATTGTTCTCCTAGAAGAAGACACAAATGAGCCTCCACCTAGTGTGTGTGTTCTTGAGTGTGAAATCACTAGAGATTGAGAGCACTATTTCTCTCTTGTAATCTTCATATTCTTAATACAAATCGTTTGATTATTGTGTTTGAGTGTAAAATATACTGGGAATCTAAGTTGTCAATTGGTATCAGACGACCTACCATACGCCGAAACGAAGCTAGAAACGAGATCTACAATTTATTGATTAGAAAAGCTGAAGTTTCAACATCAAAAACCTGAGTCTGATCCAACTTTCTCCAAGTTACCAACCTCAGATACATCCGAACTTGTGAAGTTTCTGAGTTTTTACAGTTTCCAATCTAGAAGATCCACCTTTTGCACTCCACAATCATGGCTCAAGGATTTTCCACACATGAAAAGACTGTCGAGGAGGAGAAAGTTGATATATCTCCAGTCTGTCTCATGAACCACTCCAAACCTGTACAAAGTTCTTCATCTTCATCTGATTTATTTGATACACAATCCTTATCTGATTTTAAATCTAGTGATGAATTTGATGAACTCCATGCACAACTACATGAATTAAAGAATGAATTGATTGCTGAAAAAGAACAATCCGCTGTGTATAAAAAGAAATGGCTAAACAACCATGAGGTGATAAAGAAGATGTTGATTGAAAAGGTAGATGTTGATGATAGGAATAAATACCTTGAATCTTGTATGTATAAACTCACTGATGAAAAGAACTCTTTAAAATCAGAAATATCTGTTCTTTCAAAACGCTTAGAGTCTGTAAGCATGGAAAACATAGACAGTTTGGAAAAGTACAAAATGATAGAAAAAGAAGGAATAGGTTTGTACTCTCGCATAAAGACCCTAGATGATGAATTTCTATTACGGGGTCAAACTGAACAAACTATTCATTTAAACCAACCCAAAGAGACTAGGTTTTATCATTCCAAACAAGGAATTGGTTTTAAAAATCCTAAGTACTTGGAAAAGGTTTAAAAAGTTTTACCTATTTTTTATGACATGAGATATATGGGTGCTGGGTTGAAATCTTTCGTTTATCAATCATCGGAAGAAATTTTAACCCAAGAGGATGAGGAAGGAATTGAAAACAAAGAAAAAGAAATGTCTTTCAAATATGATGAACTAAACGAGAGTTATCCCTATAGAGTACCTACTCTAGAGGAAGACTTCTTGTCTAGTTATTCAGAAGCTGAAATGAAAGCTGAACCTGTAAAGCCAATCCCTCACCTTTACATTCCTACAAAAGTTCTTCAACAGAGAATAAATGTTTTAGAAAAGGAATTAAAGACAGGTCGAAAGAAAGCTCTTGGTTATCAAGAAGCTCTTCTCAAGAGCGAGGAAAAATTGGTCAGACAAAGTTTTGAACAAAATGTAGAATTAACCATCTACAAAGAAAAGCTTGACACAGTTTCAGAAAGGTTAAATTCTCATTTAAAAGGTTTAAAAGTTTCTCATCCTACAAATGTCCATCTCACATCATCTGAAAAAGGTAAAGCCAATGTTGAAGTTTCTTCTGTCAGTTGTAAAGGTGAGTGCTCCAAATCTTCCAAAGCTGAGGTTTCAAAGAAGACTCGGAGTCAATCTAAGTCTTCCAAGAAACCCACTCACCAAGGAAATTTCTCCAAGTCTAAGTCTTCCAAACGTACAGACTCTCATTGTTTTGCACCTACAGATCATGCAAGGAGGATTCCTAAAATAACACCTCTTGATTTTCAAAGTTTCTTTGTGAAAAAGGCAGTCATGCCTGAATCTTTTGTGAAAATCGATAGTAGTGTCAGTGTGCATGGAAAGGATGTTGCTAGTAATCCTTTGAAATACTCTTTTTGCAATCTGTTTCAATTATGTCCCAAAAGTTTTCGCCGCGCCGTTCCAGAAATGACTAAGTTTGTACCTTATCCTGAAAAACGGAAACGCCGTCAATCTAAGAAAACAAAAGTGCATGCCTCATCGCCGCCTGACAAATTGGAAAAACAATCGCCAAAGGCCAAGCCTAAGGCAATTCCAAAGTCACCCAAGCCAAAGGTTGTTCCATTACCTAAGGTTGTTTCAAAATCAGCTGGACCCATATACAAATGGGTGCCAAAAGGTTCTGCATCTAAACCTGTGTCGAATGATAAATGGATTCCTACTGTTGTGTTGTTACATGACGATGGAAATCCTAAATCTAACAAGAAAGGACCCATCTTTCGATGGGTACCAAAAGTGGTTTAATTTTTTTGCAGGTTAAATGGTTTTCAGATCACTTCAGACTGGAACCCGGACTTCAATGAGATGGTTTTCAGATCACTTCAGACTGGAACCCGGACTTCAATAAGATGGTTTTCAGATCACTTCAGACTGGAACCCGGACTTCAATGAGATGGTTTTCAGATCACTTGAGACTGGAACCCGGACTTCAATGAGATGGTTTTCAGATCACTTCAGACTGGAACCCGGACTTCAATGTAAAGGCTTCTGATCCCTCAGTTCCGGACCCGATCTTCAAAGAAATGGCTTCTACTTACTTCCGAGTGGAACCCGTACTTCAAAGAAATGACTTCTGCATCATGACAGATCAGAACCTGATCTTTCATGTTTAGATGGTTTCTAAACACCCAGTTTAGAACCCGTGGTTCTGCGACTTATCTGGAATTTTCTCTACTTTTTATTATCAGTTTGAGTTACATTCTTGAAATTCACTCATAACATTTTATGTTTAACTGATACTGTTCTTATTTGCACGGGGAGTTTCAGATGCGCTTTGAAGATGACATTTAACGTAAAGTGTGTAAGCATTCTGAATACTCTAATGCACACTTTAAAAGGTTTTGTTAGAATAATCTGATTCTCTGATTGAGTAAATTTCCACCAAGATTAATTGATCTAATCTTCGTGATGATGTTGATCTCATTCTTCCTTAGATTTTCTCAAATATTCTGATTTCTCCCACATTATCTGATTCTCTCATACATCAAGTTTCTCCCATACAAGCTAATTCTTTCATGATAGTCTGATTTATTTTCAAATCTAATTTCAGACTTTCTATTGAAGTTCTCTCATACAGTCTCTCAAACTTCCCAAGATATTTCATTCAACTCTCATCCCTCTTCTGGAATACCCCATGAGCTTAACTGCTATATACTTCAAGATATCATGCTGACTCCGATGATGCCCAATATGCGTGATTAGGCATATATATCATTCCTATGGTATAAACCAGAGCCGGGAGACCTACCCAAGGAGCAAACTACTTTAGTTTGTGTGAGTAAGGGTTCTTAGGTCAATTAGTTGAGGAGTGTTAGTTACCATGGGGTACTAGCAGGGTCGAGCATAGATAAAATGCAAATGAGAGGGTTTATCGAAAGGAGATGGGGTGCATCATGAGCTTAAAGTGAGCCGGTGAGAGTACAGTTGAAAAATGACGATAGCTGAGGGGTGAGAAAGGATTAAAAGAAAAGATAAATCCTAAAAACACCGTGTCAGTTTGCTGGGTTTCCTACATCTGCTACCAAATTCCATGTGTTGGAATTAGGTATTGAACAAGACGTCATGGACCCAGTGACGCATGCACCTAACCTCCCTAGCTACTCAGTTGTCTCTTAAAAGACTTCGGTTTCAATTCACACGGAGTTATATCACATACTCTATCGACATATCATTTGGATATTGTTGATATTAAAACAAGGAAGACATCCTCTCCGGTCTCCGACTTCAGTTGATGCACTTTGAGTCTAGAGCTTAATGTTATACACTTTTAGGACACATGGAGTCTACAGTCTGCGTGACTATAAACAGCTTGTCTACCGAGACAAAGCCGGAACAAATATGAGTTATTCTTTCATGATAAAGAATTTCACGATGATTATTTGGAAATCCTACCAGTGTTAATGTCACGCCAGTGCTGAACGTAGGTCACATAGACTTAGTCTATTGTGCAAACAGAACTCCTACATGGAACTGGAATGTTACTTACAAATGAATTTGTTTCATTTTCTTATATTCAGGTTGCAAAGCCATGATCTTCACTGTAATATCCTTTTGGTCCTGAATATTTTGTAATGAGGGAGAGATTGATGTTTCTGAAGGCGATGGAAAATTTTATGGTGCAACTGTTTATATTCTGTTATTGAGGGGATTGAGAATGTAACATGAGAGAGATAAGTACTTCTGTGTCTGTAATGTTCTTAAATGTAATATTTTCTTTCTGAGTCTGTAATCATCTGCTTCGATGAAGACAGAAGATTTGAAGATACATTGAGGTTGTTCATTTGAAGGGGAGAGCTGAAGTGATTACATGATGATCATAATTCTCATGATCATCATGAGGGGGAGAATGTTCTGAAAAGAGTTGAAATGTTTCGAAAGACCTACTAAACGCAAGGGGAGAGCCACCGATCTGAAACATTTAAGGGGAGAGTCATCTAAAGAAGATCAATGATATACTTCAAAACTTCAGAGATCAGAGTTACTTCAATGATCAGATATCAGAGTTTAGAGCCCAAGACTTTAGAAGAATACAAGTCTTGATTACAAGAAGGGGGAGATTGTTGGAAACTTTATTTCTTGTAATTCAAGCTTGTGTAATTGTGCTTAATTTTAATATTTAATTATACACTAAAGGGGAGATTGTTAGCCCTAAAATAGTGTATAATTAAATATAATAAAAGTCTAGGTTCAATTTATAATTAGGAATAGTTTACTTTGGGGGGAATCTTAATTTCCAAGACTTTAAGGGGAGTGTTTGGACAAACTCCCAAAGTAGGCTTAGGTATATATAGTATTGTTCTCCTAGGGTTTTAAGAACAAGACACAAATGAGCGTCCACCTAGTGTGTGTGTTCTTGAGTGTGAAATTACTAGAGATTGAGAGCACAATTTCTCTCTTGTAATCTTCATATTCTTAATACAAATCGTTTGATTATTGTGTTTGAGTGCAAAATATACTGGAAATCTAAGTTGTCAAGCTCGATAATCGACGCAAAATTCGCCATGTATTATCCTTCTCCTTCACTAGTAACATCGGGCTTGAGTAAGGACTTGTGCTCAGTTGTATAAAGTAGGCCATTGTTCCACCTGTTTTTCTATCTCAGCTATTTTGGGAGTGAGGGTAGCAGTAAGAGCGGATATTGGGCGGGGTTGAGTTTGGCAAGAGCAGGATGGAATGATATTGTGATATAACAAGGGATAAGTCTTGAGGTTTCTCAAAAACATCCATGTATTGTGTAACAATAGGCTGAAGCACGGCTGGTATACATGGCTGACTTTCTGGTTCAATGTTTAGGTGTTGAAGACTAGATGATTTTTGAGTCCCGGACACAACACCTTATAACTTGTATTGTTTCCCATTGATTTTAAAGATCATGAACATCTTTTTCCGGTTACCTTGGACCGTATTTATGTGGCTAACCATTGGACACCCAATACTAAATCAGCCCCACCAAGAGAAATGGGGTGAAAGTCTCGATTGATCATAAGCTCATTGACCAGGAATATTTTCGCAAACGTGGCTGCACTGAATTACTTCCCAATTACCGATTTGGACACCAAACGGTGCCACTGGTTCAAAGTTCAGTTTAAGTTCGTACACCAAAACATTTGAAATGAAATTATGTGTAGAGCCACCATCAATTAAAATTAGAACTTTGGTACATTGAAGTTTATCTCAGACCTTCGTCATAGTAGGGTGTGGTTTCCCTAAGATAACATGCAAACTAATTTCTGCCGTTTCTTCTTGGTCAAAATCAGGATTAAGGAATTCTGTTACCAAAGGTTCCTCCATATCCTCCTCCGTTTCTATCACCTTGAGGGAACCAGTTTTACATCGATGTCTTGGTCCGTATTTGTCGCTGCATCTGAAGCATTCTCCTTTCAATAATCGGCTTTGTTTTTTTTTTTTTTGTGTCGGAGATCCGGGGAGTGTTTTTTGGTTGGGATGACGTGGAACTGGGGTGAGGGGTGTTGATTTGGGGTCTGTTTGAGTATATTTTGAACTTGAAGTCCAAGTACTTTGAACTCCAAAGCTAGGCTCGTAGCACTATACACCGTTCGTGGCTTGTGGATCTTACATCAGATTTCAACTCATCTTTAAGTCCATTCAAGAAAACCCCTAAGAGACAATGATCAGCCCAATTTCAAACCCGAGAGGATCTTTTAGAAAACTCCTGCGAGTATTCTTGAACTGAACCAGTTTGTTTGATGCTATACAAGAATTCATCCGGGTTTTGGAACTCTGCCGAGCCAAAATTTTTTGTGAACGATTGGGTCAATTCCTCCCAAAAAGTGATGGGTTGGTCGTTAGAGAGCCAAGAATAAAGATCCAATGCATCACCCTCTAGATGCATTGAGGCCACTTCAGCCTTCTCCTCATCAGGTATTCGATAATACTGAAAATATTTTTCAGCTTTCAGCAACCACCTACGAGGATCTCCTTCGCTAAAAGTCGGGAATTCTATTTTGTTATAGGGTCTATATGGTTGTCGGCCCCTCCAAGCACTTTCCCTTTCATCGCTCTTGCTTCCTTGGGAAAGATCTCTTACCTTTAAGGCTGTAATATTCTCCTCCTTCTGAGCTGTATATCTGCTTTCAGCATATCAATTGACTCGAGGTTTGTGGCTATGTTAGCTAATTGGGCAGAAATCGCTTCGTGTTGGTTCCTGCCATCGTTTGAGTTATTCCGGGTTTTGGTTACTGCCATCATTTGAGTTATTCCGGGTTTGCACCATTACCATTTTGATTCCCAGAAAATCCTGATAATCCCAATCTAAATATTATCTATCGTCAGAGGAGAAAGAGAGCTCTTAAGTTACGGGGTTCAAAAAATCTCAATCGGACGCCTCTCTCTTTATGTATAGTCATAAAGGTTTAGTTATGTATTTTTTTAGTGTATGTGGATGACATTGTTTTGACAGGAAATTGTACATACTTCTTGAACCACTTTGTGGATCTTTTGTCCAAACGATTCTCCTTCAAAGACCTTGGACACCTTCACCACTTCTTGAGCATAGAAGTAATCTTCACACCTCAAGGCATGTTCTTATCCCAACATCGACACGTCAGTGATCTTCTCACCACCTTCCACATGGATGGCACAAAAGATGTAGTCATGATGGGATTGCTCAGATGCCGAACTACGCGAAGTTCTTAAAGGATCTGTTATCAAAGCGTAAGAAGCTTGATGATTTGGACATAGTAGAGATGAACGTCGAGTGTTCAGCTGTGCTCCAAAACAAACTTCCAATCAAGCAAGATGATCCTGGAAGTTTTACGATACCATGCCACATAGGTAACCTACATGTAGCGAATGCCCTTGCTTATCTAGGAGCTAGCATCAATCTTATGCCTACATCCTTATATGCTAGACTCGGTCTCGGAGAGCCAAAGCCCACTTGTATGAGTATTCAGTTGGCAGACCGATCAGTGAAGTTTCCTAGGGGTATTGCGAAGAGCATGTTGGTGAAGGTTGATAAGTTTGTATTTCCTGTAGACTTTGTCATCATGGATATGCATGAAGACAACCCTGTTCCTCTCATTCAAGGGTGTCCATTTTTAGCGACATCCCGTGCGATGATCGATGTTCTAGATAGGAAGTTGACGCTTAGAGTGGGAGATGAGCATGTTAGTTTTGATGTTGACAAACCTATGCAGAGAGCTGATGATATTGTCCAGTCGATTTGTTTTGTTCGCTGATATAGTTCATGTGACAGATAGATGCATTTTGAGATTGATGAGACACTCATCAAGTCTATGTTGATTGGGTATGAGAGATCCACTTCCTTTGAAGATGGAGAGTATATTTATGATGATATATCTCTGTGCCCATTGTCTTTTGATTCTGATCATTATATATATATCTCTGATCCCATTGATATCTTTCCTTTGTGCACAATAGAGTCATCTCCTACTCATGAGGAGATTGTTACGTTAGATCCAAAGGAAAGTATCAAATCAAAATCATCGATTGAAGACCCTCCTACTCTTGAGCTGAAAGAGTTACCAGCGCATTTATAGTATGCTTTTATCGAGGGGTCATCTCAGCTTCCGGTAATTATAGCCAAAGACCTCTCATCTACTAAAAAAGCTAGGTTGATTCAGGTTCATAAGCAGACCATCGCATGGAAAATTTCTGATATCAAGGGTATCAGTCTTGCTTACTATACTCACAAAATACTGATGGAAGAGGATTTCAAGCATGTGATTCAACCTCAAAGGAGGGTTAATCCAAAAATTCACGAGGTCATCAAGAAGGAAGTGTTGAAGCTTCTTGATGCAGGTATGATATATCCTATCTCTGATTCGCCGTGGGTTAGTCCGATTCATGTGGTCCCAAAGAAAGGGGGGGATGACTGTCATTCTCAATGAGAAGAATGAATTGATTCCATCTAGGACGGTCACGGGTTGGCGAGTCTGCATCGACTATCACAAACTCAATGGTGCCACACGTAAGTATCATTTTCTGTTGCCCTTCATTGATGAGATGCTCGAGAGACTCTCAGGGAATGAGTTCTATTGTTTCCTTGATGGTTTTTCTGGTCACTTTCAGATCCCCATCAGCCCCGAGGACCAGGACAAGATCACTTTCACATGTCCCTACGGAACATTCGCATATCGGCGTATGCCTTTCGTTCTAGAGATGTATGGTAGCTATCTTTAATGATATGTTGGAAAAGAGTGTGGAAGTGTTTATGGATGATTTTTCTGTGTTCAGTAGTTCCTTTTTGTCGTGCCTTTCAAATTTGGATAATATGCTTGCCCGATGTGAGGAGTCCAATTTGGTCCTCAATTGGGAAAAGTGTCACTTTATGGTACGAGAAGGAATTGTTCTCGGGCACAAAATCTCTGCTAAGGGCATTGAGGTCGACATAGCTAAGATTGAGACGATATCTAGGCTGCCTCACCCTACTTCTGTTCGAGCGGTTAGAAGTTTCCTTGGGCATGCCGGTTTTTACAGGAAATTTATTAAAGATTTTTCATCTATTGCTCGTCTCATGACAAGGCTTTTGGAATAGGATGCCACATTTGATTTTGATGATTCGTGTGTGCAGCGCTTTGATACTCTGAAGGAAAAGCTTGTGTCTGCCCCCATCATGGCGGCTCCCGGCTGGGAGTTACCATTTGAGTTGATGTGTGATGCCAGTGATTATGTTGTGAGGGCAGTGTTAGGACAAAGAAAGGAAAACCGTTTTCATGCTATATACTATGCTAGCAAGACTCTCACTGATGCTCAGCGGAATTATACCACTACTGAGAAAGAGCTGCTAGCTATAATATATGCATTTTAGAAGTTTAGGTCTTATTTGATCCTCTCGAAGACAGTGGTTTTCACAAATCACTCCACTTTGAGATATCTTTTTCAGAAGCAGGATGCCAAGCCCCGGTTGATTTGATGGATTCTGCTCCTACAGGAGTTTGACATCAAAATCAAAGACAAACGTGGGGCCGATAATTTAGTTGCCGATCACTTGAGCCGTTTAGAGAATCATTCACTTCTTCCACTTGATGATTTTGCGATTAGGGTGTCTTTCCCAGATGAGTCCCTTTTTTCTGTACATACATTTGACGAATGCTCATGGTTTGCCGACTATGCAAACTATCTGGTGGGTAATGTGCTTGTTAAAGGATTAACTCATCAGCAGCGAAAGAAATTCTTCAAAGATGTGAAGAATTATTTTTGGGATGACCCCTACCTCTTCCGAGTTTGTGCTAATCAGATTATTCGGCGTTGTGTTCATGGTGATGAGGCGATCCAGATCTTATACGCATCCCACATCGGTCCCACCGGAAGACACCATGGTGCAAATACCACATCTCGGAAGGTATTTTATGCAGGATTTTACTAGCGTACGATCTTTCAAGATGCTAGGGATTATGTGAAAGCATGTGATGCTTGTCAGAGAAGTGAGAAGATATCGAATCGCACGAGATGCCCCTCACTAACATCCAGATTTGTGAGATATTCGAAGTGTGGGGTATTGATTTCATGGGACCATTCCCTTCCTCTCGTGGATGTAAGTTCATTCTTGTAGCTGTTGACTACGTGTCAAAGTGGGTTGAGGCATAGGCGCTCCCCACTAATGATGTGCGTGTAGTCGTTTCCTTCCTGCGTAAGCTATTTGCTAGGTTCGGTGCTCCTAAGGCTATCATTAGTGATAGAGGTACTCATTTCTGCAATTCACAGTTCTCTAAGGCCTTGGATAAATATGGAGTTACTCACCGAGTAGCGACTCCATATCATCTACAAACAAATGGCCAGGCTGAAGTGACTAACCGTGGTCTTAAGCGTATTTTAGAGAGGACTATAGGTGAGCATAGGAGTAGATGGGCTGACAAGCTCGATGACGCGCTTTGGGCATTTAGGACTGCACACAAAACGCCTGGACTTACACCTTATTGGATAGTTTATGGCAAAGCGTGTCACCACCTAGTCGAACTGGAGCATAGGGCATATTGGGCTTTACATTGGTCTAATCTTGATTTGTCGAGTGCAGGTGATGAAAGGAAGATGCAACTAAACGATCTAGATGAACTGCGAGAGGAAGCCTACACAAATGAGTCCATTCATAAGGCGAGGATGAAGAGAAGACACGATGCGAGGATAACGACCAAGGAATTCAGTGTGGGCGACAAGGTTTTATTTTATAATTCACATTTGAAGCTGTTTCCTAGTAAGCTCAAGTCTCGATCGTCGGGTCCATTTACTATTTCCCAAGTGTTCCCATATGGGACGGTGGAGTTAGAACATTCATCAGGAAACTTGAAAGTAAATGGACACCGACTCAAGCTTTATATTGATTCATCCGTCGAGCATGTTTGTGAGGCTACGATTAGCCTGGCCCCCTTCTCTGTTTGATTATCTTGGGGCTGAGTCTAGCTAGAGGCTCGAGCATGCATTCTAGCACTTGCAGGAGGCACCCCGTCAATAATAATCACTTTATTATATCGTTTATAGTTAGTTTGTTTCTTTTGATCTTGCATGATTCATAAGGTGAAGTCATTATATGACTCATCTGTTTGCATTTCTATTTTATGTCTTTGATTGTTTTTAGGTTAAATAAGTCTCCCTTGCATTGAATATGTATCTTAAGATTGCATGTTTGATGATAGTGGGTTGATCTCAAAGCATATATGCTTGTTTCATTTCTTGAATTTGCTGTTTGACTTTTTGAGTCTTAGTTAGCTTTCTTTATTTCTTAATTACTTGGATTTCGTAGCTTAATTTCTCTTATTGCTTAGCTTAAATATTGCCTAAATATATCGTCTTTGAGTCACTTGGCTTTTTGTTTCGGTATATAAGGTTTTAGTTTACTAAATTAAATAAATTTGTGAAGTCAGTTTGACTTTTTAAAAGTCAAATCTGAGTTTTCTTTTAAGTCTATTATATTGCATTTAGTTAGTTATTTGTTTTAGTTGAATTGCATATCATAAGTTATCTTTTGCATTGTTCATATTGCTATATACTAGTTATATGATATGCGTTGAGGTTTAATTATATCATAATTGCCTAGCAAATGTCACATGCATTTTATTTTCATTCTAGTCTTAATTTTCGTTAAAATCGAGCTGAATTTGAAATCATTATAAAAGCGTTAAAGACTTGATCAATTTTAAAGAGGTTTATTTTCAAGTTAGTGTGGGGTAATAATTGTATTGGTTTAGTCATATGGGTTAAATTTGGAGACTTATATCTCTGGTTTTGCTTATTGCTAACTGTTCTGCATTTTCTGAGTTTTTGGTCATGGCGGCCGCGCTTATAGGATCGCGACCGCGCTCGTTTGAGCAGGAAAACATTAAAGTAAAGTAAAGAACGCGACCGCACTTCGTTTTCTATATAAAGAATAAGAACGCGTTTCATTTTTCTTTCCCGCACTCTCTGTCCTCTCTTTCGCGATTTCTTTCTCGACCGCCGATTTTGTGATTTTGCTTTCATCGTAGCCTTTGTTCGATTTCTTCATCATCGTTCAGATATGCTTTTTTGATTTCCTTTATCTCTCTTCGTTATTTAGTTGTTTTCGGTTTGATTTTGTTGAATATCGTGATATTTGTGATATGCTTTTCTTTTGCTGCTTTCTTTTCATTTTGAGAGTTTTAATCTCGTTTAGATTACATAATAATTCTTAGTTTTAGTTTAGATTATGTTTATATCTTTTGATTTACTGATTCTAGGTTAGTTTTGTTTCTAAAGTTGTATCTTTCGAAATCTTTCTGTTTCAATCTAATTAAATGCTAATTTAAAGTTTTTTGGTTGTATATATTTCAAAGTTATCGTCATTTTTAGATTAGACTTTAATATATATATATATATATATATATATATATATATGTGTGTGTGTGTGTGTGTGTGTGTGTGTGTATGTATGTATGTATGTCGATATGTATACACATATACATACATATGTATACACATACATATTTATATATAGATATATATCTATATATCTCTATCTATATCTATATATACATATGTATGTACATATGTACATGTATGTACGTACATGCATGTACGTACGTAAATACATACATACATACATACATACATACATACATACATACATACATACATACATACATACATACATACATACATACATACATACATACATATATATATATATATATATATATATATATATATATATATATATATATATATATATATATATATATATATATATAATTTTAGTTAAATTTTGTTAGGTTCTTTTTCTTTTAATTTTATTTTCGTTTTTCTTAGAATTTAGATTTACTCTAGTTTTTTTTAGAAAGTTTAGTATTTTTAGTTTCTTTTCGGTTAATTTTTAGTTTTTAATTTTAGTTCCATAGTTTTAGTTTATAATTTTTAGGTTGATTTTATATTTTAGTATTTGTCGTTTTGTTTATTTTATTTTTTGCTTAGTTTTTTTTCATGTTCTTTTAGTTTTTAAGTATATTTTTAGTTTATAGGTTTTCATTTTAAAGTTCATTTTAGTGTTATATTTTCGTTTAGTTTTTAGTTTCTTTTTAAGTCATATTTTTTAGTTTAGTTTAGCGTGTTAGTTTATTTAAAGTTTTTCATTTTAAGTTTATTGTTTCTTTACGTTTAGTATTTTAGTTTAGTATTTTTACTATGTTTCTAGATTTTAGTTTAGGATTTTAGATTTTATTTCTTTTATTTTAGTTTTAGCTCTTGAATTATTTTTGCTTAGGATTTTTATTTTAGTTTATTTTCTTTGTTCTTTTATTTATTTAGTTTTTTTAGGATTTATTTAGGGTTATATTTAGGTTTCTTAAGTTCTATTTAGGTTTTCATTTCTTTCGTCTTTATTTAGGTTTTTTTAGGTTCTAGTTTAGTTTTTGTTTTCTTTCTTTCTTTTATTTTGTTTCTTTATTTTTGTTTTTATTCTAGGGTTTCTTAGTTTCGTATTATCCGGCTTTTAGGAGTTTTAGTATTTCGTCTTTATTTTTGTGTCACTGTGTATAGTTTATTTGCTCTATTCTTATTTTCTTGCAGATCTCTATGCCGGCTGCTGCTGCTCCCCCGCAGTCGCCTCCTCCTAGTGGTGGCGATGGTGGTCGTCGCCCTCCTGAGGGGCCTCATCGATTTATTATTTTTGAGGACCCAAAGGATCAGGCGAAGCTTCTTCGTCTCCAAAAGAAGGCAATGGTTTCAGCATAAGGTGTTTCCGGACATCGATGGAGGTGTTCGGCATTGCTGCACATCTACGGGGTAACTTGGCTCACCCGCTGATCAGTATTTCGCGGCCTCCTGCACTTCTGCGTCTGCTGGACATTGATGAGCCGGTTTACAGAGAGCTCGTTCTAGAGTTTTTGACGACATACTTCTTCAACGCCACAGTTTCAGATTTTGCTTCTGCATCGATTAGTTTTCGTTTGGGCGGCGTGGAGCGTCGTATTTCTCTTCGGGAGTTAGGGCTTCTCTCTGGGATGTACACGACTGATGAGGTAGGCGACGCTGCGTTTGCTATAGCGGTTAAAGGACCAGCGGAGGGTTTTACCGAGACAGCTTTTTGGAGTATGCTTGCACCGGGAGCGTATGATTCCCATAGCTCGAAGGCTACGACCTTTTATGAACCGGTGCATCCTATAGTTTTTCGGATATTAGCTTCTAAGATATCCTGCCGTCGGGAGCCGGGCACGGTTTCCAATCGGAACCTGATGATGATGCTGAGTAGACTGCTCGACCTTGACTGTACGATACAGTTTGCCTTTTGGCTAGCTTCGTTTTTTGCGGGTGCCTATGGACGTGTAGCGTCCAACCCGTTAGTTGGCGGTATGTATATTTCGAGACTGGCGCTTAGTCTAGGGGTTTTTGCCGATGCTGCTATCGAGCAGGGGCTAACGGTTGTCCCGGAGGCTTAGAGGATGACATTCGGGATTGATACTTTAGCGACGATGGGTATTGTTGGGTTAATCTCGACGCCGTAGAGGAGCACGAGATGGAGCCTCAGGTTGTCGAGGCAGGGATTGCACAAGCTGACCCGGTAGCTTCTCCTTCACCCCCTCCCGTTGCCACTTCCCCATTACCTACCCAGCCTCTCCCTTCACCCCCTCCCGTTGCCACTTCCCCATTACATACCCAACCACCCCCTTCTTCTACTACCCAGCCTTCCACAATAGTCTTGCCTCCCCTAGTTTACCCCATCATGGTTGATGAGTCGACTTCTATTACTCAGCGTGGTATCCTTCTGGCTCTCATTGCTGAGCTAGATGACTTGCATCGTTATATCATCCTTCTGGTCAGCGCGATCACGATGATATGGTCGCGACCGCGATCCGGGCAGTTCGTCAAAGTCAACAGAAATCCAGGGGAGTCCGACTCAATCCGTAAATTTGACATTTTTGCTCCAAAATCCATTCTTTCACAATCACGCAACCTTCGAACTGCAAAATACAAAATTAAACAAATAAGGGTCATATTTAAACAATTCGAGACAAAAATAACTCAAATCCGAGGCAAAATATGACGGAAAAAATATGTACAAAATACGTCATAACAAGTTACTCCCCTAAGCTCAACCAAATCTCTCACTTTGGAAGATGGCTCATCCAAAATCGATCCAATCACTTATGGACAAATTATTGGCTCTCTACAAAACTTAGCTTTCACTCGCCTAGATGTTTGCTTTGCCATCAACAAAATATCTCAATACATGCATGCTCCCACCACCAAACACATGCAAGCTCTAAGATGGGTTATGCGGTTCTTAAAAGGCACAATTCACTACGGGTTGTTCTTAAAGCGTGGATCGCCAATGGTGCGGGCCGGTCCACCTCGGCATATCTCACCTACCTTGGATCCAACTATTCACGGAAATCCACACGCCAAAAAACTGACTCCCGATCCTCAACGGAAGCCGAATATAAGGCTTTGGCTAATGCTGTAGCAGAAGTAACTTGGGTTGAACACTCGTTACAAGAACTTCCATCACACCTTCTGAAGTACCGAGCCTATATTGCGATAACATGGGTGCCACGTATCTGTGTGTGCCAATCCAGTTTATCACTCAAGGATGAAGCATGTCAAACTAGATTACCACTTTGTTCGGGAAAAGGTTGTTGCGGACTTACTAAAAGTTTATCATATAAACTCCGTAGATCAACCAGCCATGCTCTCACCAAGCTGCTAGCTCGACCACTATTTCTCAAATTTCGATCCAAGATTGGTAATGGAGCCTCCATCTTGCGGGGGCGTATTAAGGAAACCACGTAAATATCCCCACAATTTCTCGATCATCTCCATGATTATATTTACCATATTTAGCTAGTCAATGTTTTCCATATATAATTATTCGAGGTTTGATGAGCAACTTAAATTGCTTTTATATTGGCCAATCATTCTCCTTGTAATATTATTTAAAATCAATATATTGTTAACCTTCAATTTGCTTTCCTGCTTCCAAAAAGCTCAATTCAATTATGAGATATCTTTCTGATTTGCTTTCCTGCTTAGATTTGTCCATAAAAACACAATTCTCAGCCATCAGTCGCTATCATTTGTTTACTGCCTCTGATCGATCTTTCTGCTTTCATTCTTTTGCTTTTAACCAAGTATACCGAATGCCTTCCTTTTCACATAAGTGAGCTTCGATACTGACCAACGACTGAGACCAGAAACCATGATCAAAACCCTACTGTCTTCCATGTGGACCTTTGACAGCATACCACTGAATGGAACCAACTATTAGCCAAAACAGGCACTTCCCTACTTACCGGAGGAGAAGAACATTGTAGGCTTAGAGTGGGTGTTTCGGACGAAGCATAATGCTAATGGAAGTATTCAAAAACACAAAGCTTGTCTTGTAGCTAAGGGTACTCTCAACAGCATGGTATAGATTTCGAAGAAACTTTCTCTCCCGTTGCTCGACTTGAAACTGTAAGAGTTTGAGAGAAAATAGAAGTAGAACCATGAAAAGGTACGTTACAATCTGAAAGTATTACAACTTAACACGCAAACTAAAATTAAGGAAACCTTAAATAACCTACACAATAACTGACTTTGACACATTCAAAGTTTTAAACCTGCTGTCCTAATCACAATCAGTCCAGCAGTCCTAAGCATTTCGTCTAACACTCCTCCTTGCTTTAGGGACTGCTGCAAACACCAAGCCGTATCCTTAAGGACTCAAACTTGTTAAGTGGCAATGGTTTGGTGAAGATATCAGCTAGCTCTCGGTTGTGCAGTAAACAAGTTTAATGTCTCCATCCTTTTGTACCTCCTTTAAGAAAAACAACTTGATGTTAAAACGTTTGGTCTTCCCATGAAACACTGGGTTGTTTGAGATAGCAATAGCAGATTGATTATCCACAAAGATTGTTGTACTTTCATTCTGATCTAGATTAATTTACATCTATTAAGATTTTCCTCAACCACAGAGCTTGATTAACGGCAGCTGTAGCAGCATCAAACTCACTCTGATTCAGTAGTTGATTGAGCTACAATATCTTGTAATTTTCGAACTCCAAGAGAAAATACGAGAACCAAGAGTGAAACACTAGCCTGAAGTGCTCTTTATATCATCAGCACCTCCCCAATCACTATCCGAGTAACCAACCAATTCAAACTCTTTGCTTCTGGTGAATTTAATTCCAAAATCTCTTGTGCCTTTGATGTATCTAATCACCCTCTTAGCTGCCTTTAGATGCAACTCACTTGCACAATGCATGAAGCGTGACAGCACACTTATGAGGCAACCAATCAGACTTCTAAAATAAGTTGGATCAATCTTGTCCATCCCATCTTCTTTACAAAATTATTCCTTTAGATTCATTGGAGTACGTGTTCACAGCTTTGCAATCTTCCGGTTTGAATTTCCTTAGAATCTCCTTCACATATTTCTTCTGACAAAATTTTTGTTTGTCTGCTTGATCTCCATTCCGAAAAAGAAAGTTATCAACCCCAAACACTTCCATCATCTCTTGCTTAAATTTTTCTACAAGACTTGTATTATTTCCAGTTACCAGTAAGTCATCCACATACAAAGTAAGTCATCCACATACAATGAAATAATACGAACATTAGAGTTGGAGTATTCGACATACAAAGTGGACTCAGATAAGGTTTTGCCAGGTTCCGTAAGTGTTCATCAATTCTGCTGTACCAAGCTCTCGGAGCTTGTTTCAACCCATAAAGTGCCTTCTTGAGGAGATACACCTTATCTTCTTCTCCTTCCTTCACAAAACCTTCAGGCTGTTCAACATAGATTTCTTCATGTAGAAAACCATTCAAAAAGGCTGACTTGACATCTAGTTGATACACTCTCCAATTCTTTTGAGCAGCCACAACAAGAAGTAACCTGATGGTGTCTGTCTAAACGAGCAACTGGTGCAAAGGTTGCCGAATAGTCCACACCAAATACTTGAGCATACCCTTTCACTACAAGTCTTGCCTTGTATTTGTTTATTGAACCATCTGCGTTTAACTTTGTTCTAAACACCCATTTAACTCCAATCACATTCCTGTCACGAGGCTTGTTCACCTTCAGGTCTTATTTTTTCTATCATTGCAAGCTCCTCCTTCATTGCAACCATCCAATTCTCAGTTTTTTTCTGCTTCCTCGTAGCTAGAAGGTTCACAGACAGCTATATTGCATCTTTCATAAACAAGCAATCTGGTACCTCTTACAGGAGCATCTGTTGGAAATAATGACAAAAACATAAAGTATAGGATTTATTATGTAAATAGTTTAAGTATTGTATTGTTTATGTAATTATAGAAAGTGCAAGGACCAAAATAGCACTTAGTTAAAACCGAAAGGGTGTGTCTATTCGAAAAGACATGACCGTTCGTGAAAGGGTTCCATGAAGAGTTGCAACCTTTCGTCGCACCTCTTAGACTAGTATAAATAGGAACCTTATTCAAGATTGTAATTTGTGTGAATTCAGTTTGATCAATAAAAGAATATTAGTTTGATTATTTCGATCCTCTGCAAATTCCTGTGCAAGTTTATTAGTGTTTTCGGGACCATTTTCCCAACATTTGGTATCAGAGCGCTAGGTTTAATCAAACCATACGGATTTCATCATTTACCGGTTGATCAAACGAATTACACCAGAAGAAGGTGATTCACGGAAGAATCATCATCAGTACCAAGGGCGGCAGAACAGAGGCGGCAGAACAGAGGATTTGTTCTACAAACACCCGACACCAATTCATCAAGTTTTGTTCCAGATTTCAATTAGAATTGAAAACAAATTCCCAACAGTAGGCAAACCCACAGAACCGAAGGCAAAAAAAAATCAAAGCAACGATTTTTATCAGAGGCAAACCCACAGAACCAAAGGCAAAAAATCAAAGCAACGATTTTTTATTAGAAGTAAAAGTAAGCCCTATCGCATTTCATAGATATTAAGTAAACCCTAGAATTCAACAGAAGCATACTGAAATCGAAGGCAACAAGAAATCAGAGAGATAGAATTTAGAGGCACCACCGTAGAAATACCCACAGAGAAGTGCCACAACCGCAGGAGTATACCCACGGACAGAAATCCAGAACCACCAGTCGCCATACACACAACCACCGTAGAACCACCATCGCAATCGTCACACAAAACCCCATAATCAGTAAGCACCGATTTGGAGTAGGCAACAGAAAGAAATTTTTAGGTTTAGCAAACCAAATCCAACGAATGTTCAGAGGCAACAATTAGGGTTCTTGCGTTTTGACCCAAATCAGAAACTTTTACCAATCGCAACAGATCCGAGAAAAGCCATAGCCAACGATTGAAAATAACCGTCGATTACAGAAGATTTTCACGGATTCAAATAGGGTTACATCAAGGCAGCGATTAAGAGTTACACCGGTTCACATATTATAAGGGGGAAAGCACCGTTTGAGAGAACCGACAGTTAAGGGAACAGTGAGAAGGCATCGCACATAAGGGCAAAGCAGTATAGCGCTTCAGACTTTCAGTGAAGAAACGTCTCCAAGAAAAGAGACCAAGGCCCAAAGAAAGAGTTTATTACAGTCAACAAAGAATTGAACAAAGAGAGGAGTCCAGCCGGATAGCCCACAAGCAGAAAGCCCAAGGAAAAATAAGGGAGCCCAAAACGAATTTTGCGGCCCACGTATAAGGTTAGGTATTTTTACACCCAAATACCTTGTGTTATTTTTGTAGAAATAAAACTAGCATTAACCTTAGAATTAATTTTATTATAATGTAACTTATAATAAAATTAGGTTTCGTGAGAAAATAAATCATAACGTAACTTATAGTTTATTATTGGTTTATGTTTTTATAACTTATAGAAGTTTTATTCAAGTGATTTTAAGTTTTTTTTTAAGTATACAAGTGTTTTTAAGTTTAACGTGTGTGTGAGGATTGAAGCACATACAAGTGGTTTTATAAGTGTTTTTAGTATATGTGAGATTTAACACATATACAAGTTTTTAAGTTTTTTGGTATGTGTAAGGTTTGACACACATACAAGTTTTTAAGGTTTTTAGTATATGTGAGGTTTAACACATATACAAGTTTTAAGTGTTTATATGTGTAAGGTTTGACACGCATAAAGTTTTAAAAGTTTTTTAAGTATATGCAAGGTTTGACACATATACAAGTTTATTAAGTTTTAAGTTTCATTTCAAGTTTTTTTTATAGAAGTTGAAAAACTAAAGTTTTAAAGATTTCAAGTTTTTTTAAAGTTTTAAAGTTTTTAAGGTTTTAAGGTTCAAAGTATTTATAGTTTTATAAAGTTTAAAGTTTTAAAAATATTAGTGTTCAAAGTTCTAAATTTTTATAAAAGTTTAAGTTTTTTAAGAAAAATATTATGAGAGAAAATCCAAATGGTGATCAAAGTAATCAAGTTAAGGATCCAGGATCCTTAAGCGTTTTTCAATGTCCATTATTAAATTCAACAAATTATACCATATGGTCCATTAGAATGAGAACCATACTACAAGCAAATAGTCTTTGGGATACGGTTGAACCTACCCCTCAAACTCAACCGGATGATAAAAGAGACAAGACTACGATTGCATATCTGTTTCAAGCTTTACCTGAAGATCTAATACTACAAGTAGCAAATTGCAAAACTGCAAAAGAAATGTGGGATACGTTGAAGATTAGAAATATTGGTATAGATCAAGTACAAAAGGCAAGACTACAAACCCTTAGATCAGAATTTGAAGCACTACAAATGGAGGAAGAAGAGTCTATTGATTCATTCACCACGAAATTGACAAGTATTATATCAAGGATGACTAGCCTCAGAACAACAATTGATAACCAAACCCTTGTGCGGAAGATTCTAAATTCTGTACCAGAAAAGTTTATACAAATTGTTGCGTCAATCGAACAATTCTCTGATCTAGACACAATGACACTGGATGAGACTATTGGAAGATTGAAAACATTTGAAGAAAGGGTGAAATTCAAGAAAAACAAGCATGTCGAAAGTCTAGACAAGCTCTTGTTGACACACGACAACAATACTGGCGGTGAACGTAACGTCATTACAACAGTCAAAAGCAAGGAAAACCCACGCTGAAGGATTATAACGAAGAGAAGAGATACACAAGAGATTTCAGCAAAATAAAATGCTACAACTGCAATAAATATGGACATTATGCCTCACATTGCCGTGAAGGAACTCCAAGATTTCAAAGACTAGAAGAGACGAATTTGGTTGAAGAAGATTTAGAGCCAACTCTCTTATTTGCAAGTTCAAGTTTACAAGATTTTAAAGATGATGAAGAAGTACAAGAAGAAGAAGGAATCAACACTCAGTAAAATTGCTCAAGGATTACTATTTTTGTCATTAGGGGGTGAATGTTGGAAATAATGACAAAAACATAAAGTATAGGATTTATTATGTAAATAGTTTAAGTATTGTATTGTTTATGTAATTATAGAAAGTGCAAGGACCAAAATAGCACTTAGTTAAAACCGAAAGGGTGTGTCTATTCGAAAAGACATGACCGTTCGTGAAAGGGTTCCATGAAGAGTTGCAACCTTTCGTCGCACCTCTTAGACTAGTATAAATAGGAACCTTATTCAAGATTGTAATTTGTGTGAATTGAGTTTGATCAATAAAAGAATATTAGTTTGATTATTTCGATCCTGTGTAAATTTCTGTGCAAGTTTATTAGTGTTTTTGGGACCATTTTCCCAACAGCATCATCCACCATCTCATTTATCCAATTTTCATTTTCATGCTCTTGTGTGATATGATGTTCTAAGTCCAAAGAAAGATTTTGATCTTTCTTGTTTGAATCATCCCAATTCCATTCTTCATCTTCCACAAAATCCACATATTTACTGATGCACATGGTCCCTGTTTGTGGTTGGAACACTTTGTGGTTGGAACACTTTATAAGCTTGGCTAAGTGTGCTGTAGCCTATAAAGATGCCCATTGATGCTCTTTTATCTAGCTTATCCCGTTTAATTATTCTCTGGAACATGTGTGAAACACAAACAACCAAATACTTTCAAAAATTTTAAAGAAGGTTTGTAGCCGTACCATGCCTCAAAAGGTGTCCGATCCTTTAATGGCTTTTTAGGGTGCCTTTTTTGTGAAAAACGACCGTATTTGTTGACTCCGCCCAAAATTTCTTTGGCAAATTCTTCTTATGCAACATGCATCTTGTCATCTCTAGAATATATCGATTTCTCCTCTCACTGACTCCATTTTGTTTTGGAGTGTACGGAGCCGTAAGTTGATGTTCAATGCCTGCATCATCACAAAATTGATTGAATGTTGTGTTGGGATTTTGTCCCACATAGGTGAGAAATGAAAGATTAAATTGGTTTATAAACATTAACTTGTTTTATCAAACCAAATGAGATATGAAGCATTGAGAAGATTGGGCCATATATTCATATATATTAAATGGTCAAAAGATGGCCTTGAGCCTTGGGGTTTGTGTGATCCGAAATTAATTAATTTTTTTAATTATGATAATATTACCTTTTAACTGCCACTTTGACAGTTACTTTTGGTTAATTTTTGGCGCCACAATAAGAGACATCTATCATCTCATTTTCGTATCTCTCTCTCTCTTCTCTCCCTCACTACGAAAACTCTCCCGGAAAATGCACATAACTAATTCGTCGGATTCAAGCACACCGCTTGAATAGATTGTTGTATCCTCTGGACAGACGGCGAATTTATGTCTTAGGACACTGCACGCGCAGGCCTCAATCTGGATTCTCTTATTCATCAATTCGGGTATCTTCGTGATTTGTTGTTCTGTTCTTTATTTTGGAATCGTATGTAGAAATTTGTATCATTTGAATTCTGTGAATTATTTAGTATTTTGTATGATTGTAACTCTGGTTCTAACATGTTGCACAAGTTTACTCCTTGCCATTGTCTGATCTAACGGACTGAGTTTTGCAGCCATTTTCATTTTCAACTTTCGCTTTGAATTTTCAGAACA
Organism: Centrapalus pauciflorus; assembly: GCA_020465985.1. Classification (NCBI taxonomy): domain Eukaryota; kingdom Viridiplantae; phylum Streptophyta; class Magnoliopsida; order Asterales; family Asteraceae; genus Centrapalus; species Centrapalus pauciflorus. Next base: position 83,154 of record JAANYP010005036.1, read on the forward strand.
CTTGAGCCACCTCTGATTTGTGCTTTAAGAAAAAAAATCCAACACATCCGCGTATAGTCATCAATGAATATGACATAGTAGCGACTACCATTCAAAGAAGGTGTCCTTTCAGGACGTGCAACATTTGTGTGAATTAATTGTAACTTTTTTTGATGCTCTCCAAGTCACTGTGGGAAAGGGTTTCCTACTTTGTATACCAAATTGACATGCCCTGCAATTCGACATGTGATCTTCAAATTCAGGAATATCATTCACCATCATCTTCGATTTCAAATACAACATCCCCTTGTAATGAGGATGCCAGAGCCTCTTGTGCCATAGTTCTATGACACTTTCTTTGCTTGGAAAAGCCATTTGCTCCTCCTCCAATGGATTTAGAGTAAAACATTTCCCTTTCATTTTGACTTTAAAAGCATCATAACCATCTACATCTTTAATTAAGCAGTACTCGTCTCCAAAATTGACTTTAAAGCCGCTTTCCATTAATTGACCAACACTCAACAAATTTTGGGAACATAAAGAACATGAGGAATAAATTTTGTACCGAAGCAGTTCCCTTTCCTTCAACAGAAATATAATCACCATTACCAACTTTAACTTTCGTTCTGCTTGATATTTTTAAAGTCTCTTCTCGTTAGTCATGTGATTTGTTGCACCACTATCAATAAACCATCCTTCATTCGATTCACTACTTGAAAAACATGTAGCAACAAACAATTGATCTGCCTCTTCTTGATCAGCAACTTTTGCTTCCTCATCTTGCTGTTCACTTTTGTTTCTGCAGAATATCGCATCATGCCCCATCTCATTACATTTGCTACACTTTACATTAGGCCTTCGCCAACATCTAAAAGGAGGATGACCTTTTTTTCCACAGTGTTGACAAGTAGAAAATTACGTCTGATGGGATATGTTGGTTTTGCTTTCCTATTTGTTGCACTGCTCTCACCACTTATTACACGAGTCTTTTTATGCTTTTCATCATCTTGATGCTTGACTGCTAAAGCACCTTCAATCATTCCTTCTTGTCTCATTACACGGCGTTGCTCTTGTGCTTGCAAAGCACTTAAAAGCTCCGCTTGAGTAATTTTTGTCAAATCCTTGGTGTTTTCTAATGTGGTGATAGTAGCTTCAAATCTTTCAGGCATTGTCACAAGGATTTTCTCAACAATTCTTGAATCTTCTAAAGAGGATGCAAGTAATCTGATCCGATTTGCAATACCAAGTAATCTATCAGAATACTCCTTCACAGTTTCAGTTTCCTTCATCCTTTGCAACTCAAATTCACGTACCAAATTGAGCACTTGCATTCCTCGTATTCTTTCATCTCCTTCGTACTCAGATTTAAGATAATCCCAGATCTCCTTTGACGATTTTAAAGACATGATGCGGGTGAATATAGTGGATGAGACTGCAGTAAATAAACAGGCTTTTGCCTTTGATTTCTGCGCTACTGTCAGATTATTTGGGAGTGCAGGAACTTCATAATCTTCTTCCACTGCTTACCAGAGATCCAAAGCAGCCAAATAAGTCTCCATACGTATCGCCCAGATCTTGTAATTGGTTCCATGTGGAGCAAGTGCAGTAAGGCATGCACTTCCGCTGAATTCACTACAGGAAAAATGGGATTTTGCAACGCCAAATGTCGTCTCGAAAAGTCAAAATGTCGTCGCTAAATACTAATGATTTTACTTAAAAATAATAATAATAAGACTAATTAATATTAATAGTAACCTATGTTTTAATTTTATGTTACCTTAAACTAATAATGACACTAATTGGCCGGTATACATATTAATATATGTCTTAATTTTACATTACTTTAAAATAATATATATTTTTTTGATACTAATTGATGTATGTTTTAATTTTATGTTACTTTAGAGTTATAATAACACTAATTAGTATACTTCTTAATGATATATGTTTTGATAACACTAAGTCGATCACTAACTAACATGTCTTAATTTTATGTCAATTTAAAGTAATAATAAAATTAATCTATATACATAGGGGTGATTCTATGGAAAACCTCTATGCATCTTGAAGAACCGCAATGCATCACTAGAAAATCGTAATGCATCACGTGGAAGTCAATGCATCATGCGGGAATTGTGATGCATCACGTGGAAGTAATGATGCATCACGCGGGAATTGTGATGCATTTGTGGTGGTGCATTGGGGTTCTTAAAGATTTTTCGATTCATGGAGATTCTCCATTGAACCCCACTCTATATACATACAAGTATATTTTAACTTTATGTTACAATAAAGTTATACACTTATACATGTTTTAATAACACTAATTAATATGCGTTTTAACTCTTATATGTTTTAGTTTTATATTACCTTAAAATAATAATAACATTAATCATACAAACACAAAAAGCATACATAAACACAAATCATAATAATACATAATAATACTAGCATGTACACAATATAAGGTTAGGTATTTTTACACCCAAATACCTTGTTTTATTTTTGTAGAAATAAAACTAGCATTAACCTTAGAATTAATTTTATTATAATGTAACTTATAATAAAATTAGGTTTCGTGAGAAAATAAATCATAACGTAACTTATAGTTTATTATTGGTTTATGTTTTTATAACTTATAGAAGTTTTATTCAAGTGATTTTAAGTTTTTTTTTAAGTATACAAGTGTTTTTAAGTTTAACGTGTGTGTGAGGATTGAAGCACATACAAGTGGTTTTATAAGTGTTTTTAGTATATGTGAGATTTAACACATATACAAGTTTTTAAGTTTTTTGGTATGTGTAAGGTTTGACACACATACAAGTTTTTAAGGTTTTTAGTATATGTGAGGTTTAACACATATACAAGTTTTAAGTGTTTATATGTGTAAGGTTTGACACACATAAAGTTTTAAAAGTTTTTTAAGTATATGCAAGGTTTGACACATATACAAGTTTATTAAGTTTTAAGTTTCATTTCAAGTTTTTTTTATAGAAGTTGAAAAACTAAAGTTTTAAAGATTTCAAGTTTTTTTAAAGTTTTAAAGTTTTTAAGGTTTTAAGGTTCAAAGTATTTATAGTTTTATAAAGTTTAAAGTTTTAAAAATATTAGTGTTCAAAGTTCTAAATTTTTATAAAAGTTTAAGTTTTTTAAGAAAAATATTATGAGAGAAAATCCAAATGGTGATCAAAGTAATCAAGTTAAGGATCCAGGATCCTTAAGCGTTTTTCAATGTCCATTATTAAATTCAACAAATTATACCATATGGTCCATTAGAATAAGAACCATACTACAAGCAAATAGTCTTTGGGATATGGTTGAACCTACCCCTCAAACTCAACCGGATGATAAAAGAGACAAGACTACGATTGCATATCTGTTTCAAGCTTTACCTGAAGATCTAATACTACAAGTAGCAAATTGCAAAACTGCAAAAGAAATGTGGGATACGTTGAAGATTAGAAATATTGGTATAGATCAAGTACAAAAGGCAAGACTACAAACCCTTAGATCAGAATTTGAAGCACTACAAATGGAGGAAGAAGAGTCTATTGATTCATTCACCACGAAATTGACAAGTATTATATCAAGGATGACTAGCCTCAGAACAACAATTGATAACCAAACCCTTGTGCGGAAGATTCTAAATTCTGTACCAGAAAAGTTTATACAAATTGTTGCGTCAATCGAACAATTCTCTGATATAGACACAATGACACTGGATGAGACTATTGGAAGATTGAAAACATTTGAAGAAAGGGTGAAATTCAAGAAAAACAAGCATGTCGAAAGTCTAGACAAGCTCTTGTTGACACACGACAACAATACTGGAGGTGAACGTCATTACAACAGTCAAAAGCAAGGAAAACCCACGCTGAAGGATTATAACGAAGAGAAGAGATACACAAGAGATTTCAGCAAAATAAAATGCTACAACTGCAATAAATATGGACATTATGCCTCACATTGCCGTGAAGGAACTCCAAGATTTCAAAGACTAGAAGAGACGAATTTGGTTGAAGAAGATTTAGAGCCAACTCTCTTATTTGCAAGTTCAAGTTTACAAGATTTTAAAGATGATGAAGAAGTACAAGAAGAAGAAGGAATCAACACTCAGTAAAATTGCTCAAGGATTACTATTTTTGTCATTAGGGGGTGAATGTTGGAAATAATGACAAAAACATAAAGTATAGGATTTATTATGTAAATAGTTTAAGTATTGTATTGTTTATGTAATTATAGAAAGTGCAAGGACCAAAATAGCACTTAGTTAAAACCGAAAGGGTGTGTCTATTCGAAAAGACATGACCGTTCGTGAAAGGGTTCCATGAAGAGTTGCAACCTTTCGTCGCACCTCTTAGACTAGTATAAATAGGAACCTTATTCAAGATTGTAATTTGTGTGAATTGAGTTTGATCAATAAAAGAATATTAGTTTGATTATTTCGATCCTGTGTAAATTTCTGTGCAAGTTTATTAGTGTTTTTGGGACCATTTTCCCAACAGCATCATCCACCATCTCATTTATCCAATTTTCATTTTCATGCTCTTGTGTGATATGATGTTCTAAGTCCAAAGAAAGATTTTGATCTTTCTTGTTTGAATCATCCCAATTCCATTCTTCATCTTCCACAAAATCCACATATTTACTGATGCACATGGTCCCTGTTTGTGGTTGGAACACTTTGTGGTTGGAACACTTTATAAGCTTGGCTAAGTGTGCTGTAGCCTATAAAGATGCCCATTGATGCTCTTTTATCTAGCTTATCCCGTTTAATTATTCTCTGGAACATGTGTGAAACACAAACAACCAAATACTTTCAAAAATTTTAAAGAAGGTTTGTAGCCGTACCATGCCTCAAAAGGTGTCCGATCCTTTAATGGCTTTTTAGGGTGCCTTTTTTGTGAAAAACGACCGTATTTGTTGACTCCGCCCAAAATTTCTTTGGCAAATTCTTCTTATGCAACATGCATCTTGTCATCTCTAGAATATATCGATTTCTCCTCTCACTGACTCCATTTTGTTTTGGAGTGTACGGAGCCGTAAGTTGATGTTCAATGCGTGCATCATCACAAAATTGATTGAATGTTGTGTTGGGATTTTGTCCCACATAGGTGAGAAATGAAAGATTGAATTGGTTTATAGACATTAACTTGTTTTATCAAACCAAATGAGATATGAAGCATTGAGAAGATTGGGCCATATATACATATATATTAAATGGTCAAAAGATGGCCTTGAGCCTTGGGGTTTGTGTGATCCGAAATTAATTAATTTTTTTAATTATGATAATATTACCTTTTAACTGCCACTTTGACAGTTACTTTCGGTTAATTTTTGGCGCCACAATAAGAGACATCTATCATCTCATTTTCGTATCTCTCTCTCTTCTCTCCCTCACTACGAAAACTCTCCCGGAAAATGCACATAACTAATTCGTCGGATTCAAGCACACCGCTTGAATAGATTGTTGTATCCTCTGGACAGACGGCGAATTTCTGTCTTAGGACACTGCACGCGCAGGCCTCAATCTGGATTCTCTTATTCATCAATTCGGGTATCTTCGTGATTTGTTGTTCTGTTCTTTATTTTGGAATCGTATGTAGAAATTTGTATCATTTGAATTCTGTGAATTATTTAGTATTTTGTATTATTGTAACTCTGGTTCTAACATGTTGCACAAGTTTACTCCTTGCCATTGTCTGATCTAACGGACTGAGTTTTGCAGCCATTTTCATTTTCAACTTTCGCTTTGAATTTTCAGAACACTTGAGCCACCTCTGATTTGTGCTTTAAGAAAAAAAATCCAACACATCCGCGTATAGTCATCAATGAATATGACATAGTAGCGACTGCCATTTCCTTTCAGGACGTGCAACATTTGTGTGAATTAATTGTAACTTTTTTTGATGCTCTCCAAGTCACTGTGGGAAAGGGTTTCCTACTTTGTATACCAAATTAACATGCCCTGCAATTCGACATGTGATCTTCAAATTCAGGAATATCATTCACCATCATCTTCGATTTCAAATACAACATCCCCTTGTAATGAGGATGCCAGAGCCTCTTGTGCCATAGTTCTATGACACTTTCTTTGCTTGGAAAAGCCATTTGCTCCTCCTCCAATGGATTTAGAGTAAAACATTTCCCTTTCATTTTGACTTTAAAAGCATCATAACCATCTACATCTTTAATTAAGCAGTACTCGTCTCCAAAATTGACTTTAAAGCCGCTTTCCATTAATTGACCAACACTCAACAAATTTTGGGAACATAAAGAACATGAGGAATAAATTTTGTACCGAAGCAGTTCCCTTTCCTTCAACAGAAATATAATCACCATTACCAACTTTAACTTTCGTTCTGCTTGATATTTTTAAAGTCTCTTCTCGTTAGTCATGTGATTTGTTGCACCACTATCAATAAACCATCCTTCATTCGATTCACTACTTGAAAAACATGTAGCAACAAACAATTGATCTGCCTCTTCTTGATCAGCAACTTTTGCTTCCTCATCTTGCTGTTCACTTTTGTTTCTGCAGAATATCGCATCATGCCCCATCTCATTACATTTGCTACACTTTACATTAGGCCTTCGCCAACATCTAAAAGGAGGATGACCTTTTTTTCCACAGTGTTGACAAGTAGAAAATTACGTCTGATGGGATATGTTGGTTTTGCTTTCCTATTTGTTGCACTGCTCTCACCACTTATTACACGAGTCTTTTTATGCTTTTCATCATCTTGATGCTTGACTGCTAAAGCACCTTCAATCATTCCTTCTTGTCTCATTACACGGCGTTGCTCTTGTGCTTGCAAAGCACTTAAAAGCTCCGCTTGAGTAATTTTTGTCAAATCCTTGGTGTTTTCTAATGTGGTGATAGTAGCTTCAAATCTTTCAGGCATTGTCACAAGGATTTTCTCAACAATTCTTGAATCTTCTAAAGAGGATGCAAGTAATCTGATCCGATTTGCAATACCAAGTAATCTATCAGAATACTCCTTCACAGTTTCAGTTTCCTTCATCCTTTGCAACTCAAATTCACGTACCAAATTGAGCACTTGCATTCCTCGTATTCTTTCATCTCCTTCGTACTCAGATTTAAGATAATCCCAGATCTCCTTTGACGATTTTAAAGACATGATGCGGGTGAATATAGTGGATGAGACTGCAGTAAATAAACAGGTTTTTGCCTTTGATTTCTTTGTCTTCTTTTCTTTGTGTGATTTAATCTGCGCTACTGTCAGATTATTTGGGAGTGCAGGAACTTCATAATCTTCTTCCACTGCTTACCAGAGATCCAAAGCAGCCAAATAAGTCTCCATACGTATCGCCCAGATCTTGTAATTGGTTCCATGTGGAGCAAGTGCAGTAAGGCATGCACTTCCGCTGAATTCACTACAGGAAAAATGGAATTTTGCAACGCCAAATGTCGTCTAAAAAAGTCAAAATGTCGTCGCTAAATACTAATGATTTTACTTAAAAATAATAATAATAAGACTAATTAATATTAATAGTAACCTATGTTTTAATTTTATGTTACCTTAAACTAATAATGACACTAATTGGCCGGTATACATATTAATATATGTCTTAATTTTACATTACTTTAAAATAATATATATTTTTTTGATACTAATTGATGTATGTTTTAATTTTATGTTACTTTAGAGTTATAATAACACTAATTAGTATACTTCTTAATGATATATGTTTTGATAACACTAAGTCGATCACTAACTAACATGTCTTAATTTTATGTCAATTTAAAGTAATAATAAAATTAATCTATATACATAGGGGTGATTCCATGGAAAACCTCTATGCATCTTGAAGAACCGCAATGCATCACTAGAAAATCGTAATGCATCACGTGGAAGTCAATGCATCACGCGGGAATTGTGATGCATCACGTGGAAGTAATGATGCATCACGCGGGAATTGTGATGCATTTGTGGTGGTGCATTGGGGTTCTTAAAAATTTTTCGATTCATGGAGATTCTCCATTGAACCCCACTCTATATACATACAAGTATATTTTAACTTTATGTTACAATAAAGTTATACACTTATACATGTTTTAATAACTCTAATTAATATGCGTTTTAACTATTATATGTTTTAGTTTTATATTACCTTAAAATAATAATAACATTAATCATACAAACACAAAAAGCATACATAAACACAAATCATAATAATACATAATAATACTAGCATGTACACAATATAGTTTAACAATAATTAGACTAACATGTATAAAATGTAGTTTAATAATAACACACTAACATGTATATTTTTTAAATGGTTTTCAAGAACGAAACTTTTGGAAAAAAAATTCATTTATGAAAAAATCGTATTCTTGAAATAAAATTTTAAAAAACATTGTGGAATTTTATATTCCAAAACATATCATATAAAATATTTATGTAAATAAATAACAAATATTTCTAAATAACAACCATTAATTATTTAAAATAAATAAATAACAAACAAATATACTAAGTAATACATAGTGAAAAGAAAAATATTTAAGAGTTCATCGGAAGTATTTAAATCGAAAAGGAGTTTACCGGAAAAAATGAGTTTACCGGAAATGGAGTTTCCCGGAAAGATCACCGGAGAAATGGAGTTTCTGTGCCGGAGAAATGGACGAAACATTTAAACCAAAGACTTATGTTAATAACTACAATTATAACTAAAATGTAAGAGTTTATGAAAAAGAAAAACAAACCTCAAAGATCGCCGGAGAAATGGAGGAAATAGCGCCGGCCGAAGAAGCTACCGCCAGAAAAACGCTATTCCACCGGAGGGCGACGTGTGACGGCTGGAAATGAAGAAGATTTGCGTCGGTCGGAGATTTGCGCCGGTAGAAGTCCAGGCGACGCCGTGCAAGAGAGAGAGAGTTGAAAGGGTAAATGAATGAAATGCTGAAAGCCGAAAGGGTTAAGTCGCAGAGAGGTTTTGCGGCGACATTAACGTCGCAGTAGATCTTTCACCGCGAAATGTTATTTTTGGTGTTAAAAAAAACGAAAATTTTTTTATAAAACCCTACAAAGACGACAAATGTCGTCGCAACAGGTCACATTGAAAATTTTTTGTGTCAAAAGTCAAAAAGTAAATATTTTTGTCATTTAGCGGGCTTTTTGAGCCGACACGTGTTGCCGCAAAAAGGTTCTATCGTTTTTTCTTCTTTTTCTTGTAATGATTCACCTTCCATGATTCTTTAATTTACTCACGCACAGGACCCTTAAGAAGAGGGCTTTGATACCAATTGTAAGAGTTTGAGAGAAGATAGAAGTAGTTACATGAAAAGGTACGTTACAATCTCAAAGTATTACAACTTAACACAAAGAAAAGTAACTCAACTAAAATTAAGGAAACCATAAATAACCTACACAATAACTGACTTTGACACATTCAAAGTTTTAAACCTGCTGTCCTAATCATAATTGGTCCAGCAGATCTAAGCATTTCGTCTAACGGAAACTGTGAGAATTTTCTTAGCATTGTTTGCTTTTTTAAATGGTGAAGAAGAAGAGGAAGTTTATGTAACCCAACCTCAAGACTTTGTTATCAATGGATATGAAAACTAAGTCTATCTGTTAAAAAAAAGCTATTACAGACTCAAGCAAGCTCCAAGAGCTTGGTATAGCAAAATTGATTGTTTATTTTTTCATCAAGATGGTTTCACAAGAAGTGAGAATGAACCCACTCTTTATTTCAAGAAACATGGAATCGAAGTTTTTTTGGTCGTCTGTTTGTGTGTTGACAATATGATTTACATGAGTTCTTCCGAAAATGTGATTTTCGATCAGATATGTTGAAAACTTTTGAGATGACAGACATGGGGTTGCTGAAATATATATTTTTTGGGTCTGGAAGTAAAGCAAGGAGCTGATTGGATTTTTGTGTGCCAAAAGAAGTATGCTCCAGACATGGTAAAGAAGTACAACTTTAGTGCTTCTGAGAATGCGAACACACCTATGAACATCGATGAAAAGTTGTAGCGAGAAGATGGAACTGAAAAACGGATGGTACGTTATTTCGAAGCATTGTTGTTGGTCTGAATTACTTATCTCACACATGACGGGATCTTACATTCAGGGTCGTCTCATGGATTTCGGAAGCCGTGTGCTTGTGATTACAACATAGTCCTTAAATATTTTAAATAGTAAATTGGTCATTTTGAGACTCAATTTTAATTGGAAAAGTGGAGGTCGTGAATAACAAAAAAAAAATTAATGAGAAATTAAAATAAATAATACGAATTAAATTGAATTTGACATGAATTCCATTTTAGCGCACCAATGAACAACGTATACATGTCATACACACAAAAATTTTATTGGTCTAAATTTAGATTTTTATTATGATTGTAAGGGTGTAAGGCCCTATGAAATTGAGGGGCCCTGTTCGGTCGAGCCTCTCGCACGATGTTGTGTCAAGATTCATGCGTGATCCTACGAAGCAACAGCTGGGCGCATTAAAACGAATTCTCCGTTATGTTGCTAGAACAATTGGGCATGGTATTTGGTACACTAAAGTTTCAAGTTTCAGGTTGGTTGGATTCGCAGATAGTGATTGGGGAGGCAACATCAATGACAGAAGGAGCTAGTACTTCTGGAAATATTTTTAGTCTTGGTTCAGGTGCTGTAACATGGAGTTCGAATAAACAAGACACCGTGGCTCTCTCATCATGTGAAGCAGAGTACATATCAGCAAGTCCAGTAGCTCGTCAATGTCTTTGGCTTAATTAGAAAAATACTAGCTGATTTTCAATGTGAGCAGAAGGAGGCTAGTGAAATATTATCAGCAATTGCCATTCCTAAAACTCTAGTTTTTCATGGCGAAACAAGTGGCTGATGGAATGGTAGTCCTCAAGTTTAGTGGAACAAATGACCAGGTGACTCATACATTTTTTCTAAGTCACTTCCTCAAGCCAAACATCAATTTTTCAAGGCAAAACTTGAAGTGTGTGATTTTGAATCAACGGGAGTGTTAAATGATTCAAAATAATTAATAACTCAGTTATGCTATTTTCAAGTTATGTTACTTCTAATTTAATTATATTTTTTATGAGTCTTTATAATTGCAAGTAGGCTAAGGGTTTTGTAACCCATGAATATGTCCATGGAAGCAATAGAAGTAACATTACTTTATCATCCCAATAACCACCGGACTGTGTGTAACGCCCCGCTAAACTCGAGGTAATTAATTAACTTCAATTACTTTAATATAATTATTAATTCGAGAAAATAAGATATAAATATCAAACTATTTTATTTATATATATATATATATATATATATGAAAGTAAATTCATCACATTCTAGATTTTTGTTAAGAAAAAAAGGATATAGGAAATTGGTTATTTGTATATATATATATATGAATGTAATATATGTAATAAACAAATAAAAATAAAAAAAATAAAAATGGTTATGCATGCTTCCAAAATACACCACATCATTCATATTTCTTTTCATACATTCACATAAATATATATATATATACACACACACACGCACACACAATCATATATAGAGTCAGGTTCAAATAAGTACCTCTTGAAATCAACTGCACCCGAAGGTACCAATCTTAAAAAACTTTTTTAATTTTTTTTTTCACATAACCATGTTTAATATAGTGATATATGAATTTCACATAGATTCACAATTTCTGTGTGCTTAAAAATTATGTGAATTCTCAATACATATTTATGTGAATGGTCACATGATCTTTTTTTACCATTCACAAAATTTATGATGTTAGTTTTTTGAAAAAAAGTTTTATAAAGTTGTCTTATACATGTCTATTCAAAAAACTTTATAGGTGAATGATCATTCACATTAGGGTACGCCGGCTGATGAACCTGATTCTTCATATATATATATATATATATATATATATATATATATATATATATATATATATATATATATATATATATATATATATATATATATATATATATATATATATAGAGGGTTGGGATCATTGCAGAACCATAAAATCAATCTAAACCATTGGATTATAATATAACAGTAGTAGGGATAAGATGGTAATTATGCAATTAACATTGAATTAATAGTAGCCTACCAATTTTGAATGTCCACTTTGACTTTTTTTTACTCTTTTAATATCGAATGGACATGCAGTGTTGCATATATGATATATAGTATCATTTCGACGTTGCATATGTGATATAACCTGTAATTCGACATTGAATGATCTCTATATAAAATATCAAATGGTCGTCTTGGTAAAAGAAAATTTAAGAAAAATAAACATGTACAATTTTTTCGAAAATATATATATCATGACCGTTCTCGTTAAATCCACCAACTTTGACTACTAATTTTGACCATTAATTTGGCTCTGTTAATAGTGAGCGTATATGCACTGTTGCATCGATGTTGAATATACGATAACTGTTCCTTCGATATTGAATGATCTCACCATGCTATATTGCATCGTAGTCAAGGTAAAAAATTTTTTTTACGAAAAATAAACACGTAATTCGAAAAAAATATATCATGACCGACCTCGTTTTAAAGAGTATACAATTCTCGTTTTTATGGTATAATTTTTCTGATTTAAAAATTAATCATATTAATGTTATTTTAATTTAAATAAGAAGATATTTATTTTGCTAATGCCAATATTTTTGCTATTTCCAATCTTTTTCTTTTTTACCCCTCAAAGAATTAAAATATCACTATTAGCAATCTTTTTTTCACTAATTCAAAACTTGACTCTTTTAATCAAGACCACCAGATTAATCTACGAGTGATATTGGTTCTACAGTTCTACACTAAATTTAAGTTTTGCAGTGATCTCATCTCTCACTTTCTCTCTCTCTCTCTCTCTCTCTCTCTCTCTCTATATATATATATATATATATATATATATATATATATAGGGGTGGGTTCAATGGAAAACCACTATGCACGTTAAAACTATGGAAACCTACGCATACCGTCCGATGTGGTGCATTTCATGAAAAAAGCGGTGGCATGATCGTAAATAAGGTGATGCATCACGTGGGATTTTGATGCATCATGCGAGATATTTGATGCATCACGTGAGATTTTGATGCATCACGCGGGGAATTTGATGCATTTGTGGTGGTGCAGTGCGGTTTTCACAAGTTTTCAGGTGCATGATGGTTTTCCATTGAACCTCCCTATATATATATATATATATATATATATATATATATATATATATATATATATATATATATATATATATATATATATATATATATATATATATATATATATACATGAAACCCCATTGCCATTGTTTTTCACCAACAAACCTCACCTTTATATTAAGAACACAACAACACTTTCATAAATACAAAATATTTATTTCTTATATTTTGGGCTGGGATTCAAGAAGTTGATCAACATTCTCATCATCACATACATCACCATTCTTAAATCCTTGAGGTATAATCATTCCAAAACCCAAACAAAATTCCCATAAGCATTATTAATCAATGTTAGAAATGATAGAACATGACTTATAAATGTTTTGTTAATCTGAATATAGTCCATACTTGGTAATAATCATCAACATCTTCAACTATCTTCTTAAAAGCTTCACATGTTCATCAATGGTGGTTTAAGTGGGTTTTGCGATTCAATCCGAAAATAGGTATAAGATTGATAGAAATGTAATTAAAAATCTGTAGGTATAAATATAAGAAAAGTATTACGAATTACAATTCTGAAATTAAATTACAATACACGGAAATAAATAAAAACCGAAATTAAATTACAAGTAAAGGAAATAACAATACTGAAAAGTAATTACAATACGGAAAAGAAGGTTGAGTCTCGTGTTTGACACGGTTCCCTTAAAACATATTCGAAGTCTGTTTCCCATGGTATAACAGTCAAAGCAGCGTGTACTGCCGGAGGTTACCAACTTGCCTAAAAAATCACGTGAATTCGAAGTGTTCTTCGTTCTTCGAAGCAGCAACCTCTTGTTGTTAAAGTGTAAAAGGTTTCAAGAATGCAAAGTGTTTTCCAAGTCTTTCAAGTGTCAAAATGATGTGTTGTATATCGTATTCTTTAATAGGAAAAATGAATTGAAACACCAAATTAACCATACTTTAATTACAAAAACCGTTTCGTAACACTCCATTATTACAAGGTTTATTGTTAATTAATATGAGTAATTATGTGTTGAAAACCAAATCGTAACAACTCTTTGAACTCGTAACAGCTTTCAGCAACCCTCGGAGTAAAAAGTTGTCTCGCACGAGCCCTGGTTTTTATAGTTGTATTCGTGTCGGCAGTTGTACAGGAGTTCAGTGGGGGAAAGCCACAAACAATCTTTGGCTTTGAACACTCCTACTTATAAACCAACTTTGGTTTCCATCTCTTTCCTATGTGGGACTCAAGTTCACCCACTAGAAAGTGTTGCATTCATTCCAAACACCAATCTTTGAGCATCAATATCTCATTCATCTTAGCTCCATTTTGGACGTTCTTTATATCGTTGGAATCCTCTCTTCAAGGAGAATACAAACCCATAAAACATTAATTATATATCTCACAATTATATATAATTATATTTGGTCCAAAAACATGGAAAATACACTTTTTCCTTTGAAAAATGTACACTTTTTTCCAACAATCCCTCACAGGAATGAGAGATCGATCGAAAACACATTCCAATCATCCCCCATATGTATGAGATTAATTGAAGACACTTAAATCTCCAATGTATTTTCAATGGTTGAAATCTTACATAGGATAGGTAGGTGTAAACCTTTGAACCTTCCCTTATGAAATGCACTTAGCCTTCTAACCATCAGTAAAACTCGATGTTTTTGAACTGAGCTGCCATTTGTGAAGACGACAATACACTTCACAGAAGAATCTTCCTAACAAGGTTAACTCCTCATAGTCATGTCCGTTATGGTCATTGAACACTAGCCTGGTTCTGCGAGAGCTATTAAGAATTGTGCCCCTACAATTCCACTCGAAGCGACCCCACTTCTCTCTCACATAGGTGATTTCTCCCGAATCATTAAAAGCATAAATGATTTCGACCGAATCATTATAAAATGCTTAACCTCGTTGTCACTAAATTGATTTTCTTCAAGAAATCATATAGGAATGGACTAGGAGTTTTTCACAACCCCCCACAGTGACCACACTTTATTCTTACAAATAGGTTGTCCTTTTGAACCAAGATCTTGGGATCTCTAGTCAACAAGGTAAGGTTTTCCTTCGTATGGATTTATTCATTCATGGGCTTTAGTCTCATTCCTCTTGACGACTTCAAAACTAACTCTCTATTTAAGCTTTTTGTAAGTGCATCCGCAATGTTATACTTTGACTTCACATAGTCAATAGTAATAACACTTGTTGAGACTAGTTGTCGTATCGAATTATGTCGACGTCTAATATGCTTTGACTTACCATTATACGTTATGCAATGCATTCTACCAATCGCAGATTGGCTATCACAATGTATAGTGACGGCTGAAACGAGTTTTGGCCACTTTGGTATGTCTTCAATAAATTGACGTAACCATTCGGATTCTTCACCACATTTATCTAATGCGATGAATTCAGATTCCATCGTAGATCTAACTATCACTGTTTGCTTGGAAGACTTCCAAGAAATAGCAGCCCCACCAAGTGTAAATACATATCCACTTGTAGATCTAGAATCTTTTATATCAGATATCCAATTCGCATCGTTGTATCCTTCTATCACAGCTGGATATCTCTCATAACGCAGTCCGTACTCTCGATTATATCTCATATACCGAAGTACTCATATCACACTTTTCCAATGAATCCGACTCAGATTACTCGTGTACCTACTTAGCCTGCTTACACCATATGCTATGTCCGGTCTGGTACAAGACATTAGATACATTAGTCTGCCTATAATTCTTGAGTAATCTGGTTGATTAACATTTTCACCTCTATTTTTCGATAAATGTTGACTAGTTACAATTGGAGTTCTAGCGATACTAAAATCACCATTACTAAATTCCTCAAGAGTTTTGTCCATATAATGAGTTAGACTTAACACAAGACTATCTTGGATTCATGTGATTTTAATAACAAGAATCACTTCCGCTAACCCCATGTCTTTCATGTCAAATTTGGATTTCAACATCTCTTTCGTTGAAATAATCATTCTTTCGTTACTACCAATGATAAGCATATCGTCTACGTATAAACATAGAATGACATATCCTTGTTTTGTATCTTTCATGTACACACACTTGCCGCACTCATTTATTTTGAATCCACATTCTAGCATGACGTGGTCAAATTTTTGATGCCATTGTTTGGGAGATTGCTCCAAGCCATATAATTAACGAGCCTACAAACTTTCTTTCCACATCCGGGAGCACTAAAACCCTCAGGTTGCTCCATGTAGATCTCCTATTCTAAATCACCGTTTAGAAAAGCCGTCTTCACATCCATTTGGTGTACTTCTAGATTTTTAATTGCGGCAATAGCAAGCACCAATCTAATGGATGTTATTCGCGTCACCGGCGAATATGTATCAAAGTAATCAACACCCTCATTTTGTTTGTAACCTTTAATAACCAAACGTGCTTTATATTTGTCAATGGAACCATCAGGTTTCATTTTCCTCTTAAAAAGCCATCGGTAACCTAGTGGTTTACAACCTTCAGGAAGGTCCACTAGTTCCCAAGTATGATTTTGTAAAATAGACTCAATTTCACTCTTGATGGTTTCTTTCCATTGAGGTCCTTCAGAAGAAGTTACCGCTTCTTGGTAAGTTTTGGGTTCACTTTCAACCATGTAAGTGACAAAATCATCTCCATATGATTTTCCAACACTTTTCCTTTTACTTCTTCTAGGCTCAACCTCTTCTCTTTCAGGTTGTCCTAATGTCTCATCTTGGACATTTCTGTCAATCGATTTAGACGAACTAGCATGATCCTTTTGTAAACAAGGAAATATATTTTCAAAGAAGGATGCATTCCTTGATTCCATGATAGTATTCTTGTGAATTTCTGGATTTTTAGACTCATACACAAGAAACCGATAGGCACTACTATGATGTGCATAACCAATAAATATGCAATCAACCATTTTATGTCCTATTTTTTGAGCCTTAGGTGCCGGTACAACAACCTTTGCTAGACACCCCCACACTCGTAAGTACTTATAGGATAACTCTATGTTAGGCACAAAAAGGCCTCAGTCAAACCTGTTCTGCATCTAAGGGGGAGATTCTTAATCAAACCTGTTGATGCATTTGAAGGTTGAATTTAAGGCCTGTTATATGCCTTATTGAGACCTGAAAATGATTTGCAATATCAGTCCAAAGCTGCTCTATATGTTGCATGTGTTGCAACAAAGACAGTTTGTCCAAGCTGTTCAGTCTGCTGAACAGGCTGGACATAAACTGTCTACGCTGCTCTACACTGGTGAGCAGCTTGGGCAGTTTTCAAGTGTTCTGTTCTTTGTGAACAGGCTAAATACTTTATGAAATATGTTTCCAAGTCCTCATGTAATGTTTTTGGCTACAAGATCAGTTTACAAAGTCGAAGACAAAGTGGAAAACAGAACTGCTCAGCCTGCCCAAGCTGTTCTGCCACATGAAGACAAAAGGATATTTGAAAAAGGGTGACAGGCCTTTTTCTTATATCAAAATAGGCCTTAACCAAGGAAGAAAGACGCAAAGTTGACATTCCTTATTTAGTTAAAGCCAATGCAACAGTAGACAAAGAGAAAAGACAAAAGTTCTGCATGTCTGCTTTTCAGAAAATGCAGAAAAGTTTATGTTGTCTTTTCAACAAGACTTTTCACTTTTCCTTTCGTTCAATGAAGAAGCTTCACTTAGATCCTCTGAGTGAGTATAAAAAGAAACTTCCAAGGATTGAAGGATCAAGCCAAAAAAGCTAATGCTGAAACCAAGAGTGAACGTGCATTCAAAGTGTGTCTTTCATGCATGCAAGTCTTCTTGAATAAAACAGTGCTTTGTGTCCAAGCTGTTCTTATTCAAGCTGTTCATCTGAGTCTTGTAAACACAATGAGTGATTCTTAGTGAGTGTATTCATTGTAACTAGTTTGAGTCTGTCTTAGACTAGTTAAACATACTGTTGTATCTGTCATCTCAGCTTGAACCTTTCCGCATTCAAGCTCGTTTGTAATTAACATTTGTTGATAATACATACAAACATTGAGAAAATTGTGTGTAGTTTTTAAATAGCTGTATTCACCCCCCCCCCCCTCTACAGCTTAAGGCTATATACTTGGGATATCTTTTGGGACCTACAACTGGTATCAGAGCAGTTTAGAGTGTGTGTCATTCTAGATCTCTCATTTTCCCAAAGTTTCCATGGACAACAGTGCTGCAAGTTCCTCATACTATGACAATGGCTCAATGGGCAAACCTCCAAAGTTCAATCATCAGAACTTTTCTGGTTGGAAGTGCAGAATGATGCTCTACTTAGAGAATCTGGATGTGCAACTACCAGAGATTGTAATGGAGGGTCCCTATGTGCCAACCTCTGTTACAACTATAACTCCTGCTGTTGAAGGAGCTGCTCCTGAAATCAGAACATTTGAGAAAGCAAAAGCTCAATGGTCTGATGAAGACAAAAGACTGGTGGCTCTTGATGCAAAGGCCAGAAATAACCTGGTCATCTCTCTGCCTGATGATGTGTTCAAACAGGTTGAGAAGATGAAGACTGCAAAGGAGATGTGGGATACTTTGTGTACCGTCTATGATGGACCCACAATCACACTTGACAACAGGATTAATAATCTTGTTAGACAGTATGAACTTTTCTTTGCAAAACCAAAGGAGACTCTCACTGAAACCTACACCAGGTTTACTGCTCTTGTAAATGATCTCAAAGCTGTTGGGATCACCAAGGACAGCCTGACTTTGGTAAACAAATTCTTAGACATCCTGCCTAAAGAATGGAATTATTTTTCTACAATCTTAAGGAATTCAGGTACCTTCAGAAGTATGGATCTTGTTAACCTGTATGGATCCTTACTGAATGATGAGCAGTCAAGGCAACAGAAGAGAAATGCCTTGGAAATATCTAAGAAAGGTGCAGCCTTTGTGGCCAGTGTGAGACAACCTGTAAGTCAAGTGAGTGATGTGTTCACTCAACCTGATCAACAGGCTGATGATAAGGAGGAAATGTCTGATGAGGAAGACAATGCAGATCTTGCTGAACTGGATGATGAGCAAATGATAGCCATGCTTGTCAAAAGGTTCAACAAGAAAAGGTTTAGAAGAAACATGCTGCAGGGAAGCTCAAATGCTGTTAAAAAGAAGGCATTTGATAAGACCAAAGCTGAGTGCTTCAAATGTGGCAAACCTGGCCACATAGCTGCTGACTGTGTGTCAAAAGCTGTTGGTCAGTCATCCAAACCACACAAGACAAACATGGATGATGGCTATAGGGTTAAGTACCTTATGGCCATGGCTAAGCTGAGGAAGTTGGAAAACTCAGTAGTTTCCAACCGGCAAAAGGGACTCATGGCAGAAACTTGTGACTAGGAGGAGTCTGATTCATCATCTGATGAAGAAGACAATCACTGTCTGATGGCCAACACTGATGTCCCATCAACAAGCAACTTCAAATAGGATCTGGCTGAAGCTGAAGCTTTTAGCAGCTTGGAGAACTGGAACCCTACAACTGAAACCTGTTTTCTCACAAGAACAATGCAGACTAAACTGGTTATGGCACAAAGGCTGTCACACCTGGAACTTCAAGAACATCAAAACAAACTCTGAAGAAAGAGTTGGTGACAGGTTTCCCTTCTATGACCTGTTAAGGATAAACTCTGCACAGCTTGTGAGAAAGGCAAGCAGAGGAAGTCATCTTTTAAATCCAAACATAACTTTTCTATTGATACTCCTCTTTTCTTCGATCCATATGGACTTGTTTGGACCTGTCAATGTCCCAAGTCTAGGAGGAAGAAGATAAACTCTAGTAATGGTTGAGGAGTTCTCCAGGTACACATGGGTCTTCTTGAGGAGCAAAGGAGAGGCTGCTAGAGAAATTATTGGATTTGTTAAAAAGATGGAAATGCTAACTCTGCCAAGTAAAGCAGCTTAGAAGTGATCATGGTACTGAATTCAGAAACAGTACCTTGAAGACTTCTGTGAAGAGAGAAATCACCAAACTTTTCAGATGTAAGAACTCCACAACAAAAGGAGTGTTTGAAAGGAGAAATAGACTCTCATTGAAGCGGCAGAACCAATGCGTGTGCATCTGGTTTTACCTTCATCATTCGGGGCTGAAGCTTTTACAACTGGCAGGCTTCACCCAAAACAGATCCTTAGTGGTGAAAAGGTTCAACAAGACTCCCTATGAGCTCAGCTGCAAAGGGAGAAAGCCAAATGTCAGTTACTTCCATGTGTTGGTTGTTCCCAACCTGCGTCATCTGAATCAAAGGGACCAGCTGTCAAAATTTGAACCTAAAGCTGATGAAGGAGTGTTTGTTGGTTACTCTTCTATCTCCAAAGCCTACAGAGTATACAACAACAAAAGAAAGGTGATAGAGGAATCTATCAATGTCACCTTTGAAGAGTCCAAGAATGCCTCCACCAAAGCTGTTCCTGAATCAGTTTCAGGAGACCTCAACTTTGATGATCTGATGCATTCAATCAATGAAGAGGACTCAAAAGCTTCCACTACACCCAGTGTGGAACCTGCTAATCATAATGGACATGATGATGAGTATGTCAATACACCCTGTGTGAATAAATGTACTGACTTAATTACAACTGCATGTCCAGAACCTATCAATGCTGATTTCCCCAGTTCCTCTGCTGATATGTTCAACAGTGGTCAGACATGTTCAAAAAGTGAACAGGCTCAAGACAACAGTGTGTCTGAAAATCTTGAGAGCTGTTCAACAGGACCTGCTGAAGATGTTAACAACTCTGGTAAGTCATCATTGAGAAATGATCCTAAGTGGATCAGGTGTCACCCCCAATTAGCAAATATTGGTGACATCAATAAAGGGATACAAACTCGGTGGACAGCTTAAAGTAACTTTTGTATGTTCTCATAGTTTTGTTTCCGATGGAGCCAAAGAAGGTGGATGAAGCACTAAAGATCCAATTGGATCACTGCCATGCAAGAAGAACTCATCAGTTTGAGAGACACAAGTATGGAAGCTGGTCCCTGCCCCCTAAAGGAAAACAATAATAATTGGCAGCAAAATGGGTTTTATCAGGAAGCAAAATGGATGAGCAAGGTCATGTCATTAGAAAAAGGCAAGGCTGGTTGGCTCAGGGCTAAGCAGACATGAGGAAGGCATGGCATATGGATGATACATTTGCTCCTAGTGGCCAGGCTGGAAGCAATTCGTTTGTATCTACCTACGCTGCTCATAAAGCATAAGAGGTATTTCAAATGGATGTGAAGAGTGCAGTTTTGAATGGGAAGCTGCAGAGAAGTTAAATGTCAAGCAGCCGCCAGGTTTGAAATGAACAACAAACACCCAGGTTGTGTCTATAAGTTAGGACAAAGCTCTCTATGGTCTCAAACAAGCCCCTAGAGCCTGGTATGAACCTCTTACCTACTGAATTTCTTATGAGGGCAAGTGGGTACTCCAGAGGTAAAGTGGATAACACTTGTTTCCTAAAGAAGGTGAAGTCTGATATTATGCTTGGTCAAAGTTATGTGGATGACATAATATTTGGTTCTACTAATGAGCAGTTATGCAAGAATTTTTCACTACTCATGAAATCTAAGTATGAAATGAGTATGATGGGAGAACTAACTTTCTTTTTAGGATTACAGGTTAAACAAACCTCAACTGGAATTTTTATAAATCAAAGAAAGTATACTTTGGATCTTTTGAAAAAGTTTAAATTTGATCAAAGTTCTCCTATTAAAACCCCAATGGCAACCAATGTAAAATTGGATGCTGATGCCAGTGGCAAAGCTGTTTCAGTAACAGCTTACAGAGGCATGATTGGGAGCTTGCTATACTTGACTGCTAGTAGACCTGATATTATGTTTGCCACCTGTTTATGTGCTAGGTTCCAAGCTAATCCAAAGGAATCACATCTTGCAGCTGTTAAAAGAATCTTCAGATACCTGAAGGGTACTCCAGGTTTGGGTCTTTGGTATCCCAAAGACTCAAGTCTTGAACTAACAGGCTATTCAGATTCTGATTTTGCAGGCTGCAGGTTGGATAGGAAAAGCACAACAGGTGGATGTCAACTCCTTGGTGGAAATTTGATCAGTTGGAGTAGCAAGAAGCAGAACTCAGTGTCCACTTCTACTGCTGAAGCTGAATACATTGCTGCTGGAAGCTGCTGTGGGCAGATTCTGTGGATGCAGCATCAGCTTGAAGACTATGGGCGTGTGTATAGGAAAACTCCTATTCTGTGTGATAACACAAGTGCCATAGCCATCTCCAACAATCCAGTATTTCACTCAAGAACAAAGCATATTGAAGTCAGACATCACTTCATCAGGGATCACATCCAAAAAGGTAATGTGGAGGTAAGTTTTATTTCCACAAATGAACAGCTTGCAGACATTTTCACCAAACCTCTGGATGAAACAAGGTTTAATTACCTTGTCAGCAAGCTGGGCATGTTAAACAAGAGTGACTAAGTGTCTCTCAACGGTCTAATAAGTCGTATGTCTCACACTGCTCAAGTTTCTCTGAACAGCTTAGACAGAACAGGTTATACATGTTCTGTACTTAGTCATTTGTCTGAAAAACTTGAACAGCTTGAACATACAACAGGCTGAACAAAAACAGTTTAACCTGTTTATTCGTCCAGCCTGCTCTGATGGTTCAGTCTTCAACCTGTTCACTTCTTCACACTGTAACCTGTTCATCTATTGAACTCAACCTGTTCTCACAAAGGAGAGCAGGCTGAAGGAACAGTTTGAAGGAAGAACAGCTTGAAGACTGAGAACCTTGTTGACCCTGATCATCACAGGTTTTACCATCAGCGTAGACCAACAGTTTAATTACCTTTCTTCATAATTAAGTTTCTTAAATTATGTTTTATTTAACTTAATTACTGCGGATAATGTATGTTACGTGTGTTAGTGATCAAAAAGGTCAAGTGGTCTGACAATGTTTCTGACATGGACAACCGTTCCGTTTTCCGTTAAGAAACATTTCAAATCAAACCGCCCAAATCTTTTCTCTCTCATACACACGACCATTCAAAATCCTATAAATACCACCATACTGTTTCATCTTCGTCTTCCTCATCATTCCCAGAAATTCTCTAGAACCCTAAAATCGACTAAGTGTCTTTTGCTTCCTCAAACCTTCAAATTTCTCAAATGGCTCACAGACCCAATCCCTTTCTGCCAGTTTTCGTTGGTGAGGATGTTGTTAAACATCCTTCTGTCCCCACGATGCTGACCCTGAAACCCACCAACTACATAGCAAACCTCACAATCCCCAAAAACTATGTGGGGAAGGGTTACGATCAAATGGTGGAATTTCTGCAAGTTCATCCGTTGAACTATGCCCTGACTGCATCTCCTGGTGTCCTGTACCAGGAAATGGTATACGAGTTCTGGTACACCTGCTCTTACAATCCAAACACTAAGGTTATCAGAGGTACTATTCTCAATGGGACTCAAACCATTGAGATTACAGTCGATCTTTTGAGGGAAGTTCTTCATCTTCCAGTGGCTGAGAACTATGATCTCCCTCAGCCTGAAAATGAGCAAATGGGCAATCTGCTACGCTTCTGTGGTGTGGCAGAACCCAAGGTCGGAACTACTCTGTACAGGAAGGAGTTATCACCTACATATAATTTCCTATTTGCCTCTGTGGCAATGTCATTCAGCAGCAAGGTTGGTTCCTTTGACCAACTTAGTAGAGATGAAGTGCCGATAGTCCTTCAGCTGGTGGATGGGACTACACTTGACATGGCCAAATGGATCTTCTTGAACATGAGAAACCTGGTACAACAAGAGACGAGACCAGCAGCTGTCAGATATCCCAGGTTCCTGAGTCTCATCTTCTGCCATGTCTGTGGTGAGCATCTATATCACTCTCAACCCCTACTTAAAACTGCTGCATTCCCTGTGATAGGGAATAGGGTGTTTCATACTCCTGTACTGGAAAATGAGCCTCCTCTCTCAACACCAATGAGGAGGCTGTTGGGATTAGTGGAAGGACCCTCTGCTGTGAGGGTGGATCCAGTCACTGCTGCTCCCGGTGGAAAATCCAAAGCCAGGTCTAAGTTGGTAAAAAGGACCTTGGCAGCTGAAGCTGGGCCTGTTAAAAAGAAGGCCAAAACAGCTAAAGCTGAGTCTGCTCCCTTAGCCTCTGTGGCTGAGGAAGAGCAGATTCTTCACCCTGGCTCATTTGTTGAGCCTGAAGCCTTTGTGGCTGGTGCCTCTGTGGCACAAGAGACTATGGAACAGTCCAGCCCCACTGTTCCTGACCCAGTCTCCCATCCAGTCCAAACAGATCCCCTCTCCTCTCCACAATCACCCACTTCATCCATCCGTTTTCAAAGAAAATCATTAGCCAAAAAGAAACTAGCCCAGAAAAGAGTCTCCTCTGTTCCCTCTCAACAGGGTTCAGTTGTAAAAGAAGCAACCCAAGCTGCCTCTCCTATTTTGGGAGAAGGTTCAGCTCATTTGGAGCCTGCTTCACTCCAGCCTGAGTCACCCTTGAGTCAGCCTAGACCCTCTGGGTCCTCCCAACAGGAACCAGTTGTACAAATGGAGATACCCACATCAACTATCCCAGCCTCCCAACAGGCTGAGGATATTGAAAGACAGGAGCCCTCTCCGCTCCACACTGAGTCCACACTGTCCCCCACTCATATCTCCTTACACCCTGAGTCTGCACGAGGTGCCCACGCTGCTGATATAGACCAATCAGCAGCTCAGCCTCAAACTTCTGTTCCCCCTGATTCAGCTGTTCAACACCAAACAGCTGCTGAGGGACCAACAACACAAGCTGATGAACCTCAGGGATCATACCATCCCTCTGGTGAGGCTGATCCCTCAATGCAAATTCCATCAGCAGGTTTCACCACTGCTGATGTTGAAATGCATATCCCGTCTCCCCATGATGAGGTGCCTTTAGACCAAGGCACTGCAGAGGGAACCACCACTGGTCTTCATGAGGGTGCTGCAACACAAGCAGCATCTGAGAGGCCCCAAACATCATCTCCTTCTCCTAATGATGCAGCTACAGCCGCTGCTGAAGGACCCCTTGATCCCTCTAACCTGGGCCACCTTACTTTTGCCCAGGCTATGGAACTATTGTCCAAAGCTTCTCTTCCTTCTCCCTCTCATCCTCAAACTCCAGCCTCATCATCATCTTCTCCATCTACTCATTCCAAACAGTCCACCCATACACCACCATCTCCCAAAGACCTGCCTTTGAAGGATCAGCTTTCATTGCTGACCAACAAAGTTGGTTCTTTGGAACATACCATGCACTCCCTACCATCCATAATCTCAGACTCTGTGTCTGAGCAGCTCAAAGGATTCTTTGATACGTTTAAAGAATCCTTCCCACTTACTCCACAAGCTGACCACTCTCCACAGCTGCTTGCACTCACTGCACAGCTGCAAAATGTAACCAACTCTCTTTCCTCTATCCTCTCCTCACAACAGGACTCTGTGTCCTCTATGACAGCTATTTCTCAACAGCTGTCCTCTCTCCTCACTTCCTGTCATACTACCATTCCTTCCACATTGGCCAGCCTGAACACTCTTATAGGCTCTCTATCAAATTCTGTGTCATCAAACCTTGCTGATGTGCAAGATTCTCTTGAACTTCATCTTGCACAGCTCCAAAGTTTGTTGTTCACAGCTTCTGATAGAGACAACATTGTTAAGCTGACCACTTTTGCTGATTCCCATTCTTCTTCTCTTCAAAACTGTCTTTCCCAGCTTGGTGATGTGAAGGACAACTTGGCTTACTTAGTGAACAGCCTTGTTGGTCCTAAACCTCCCAAACCTGCTGGCAAGCCTGCTGACTTTGTGTCTTCGGGCAGACCAGGGGTTGAAGTCGCTGCATCATCTCCTTCAAAGGGGGAGAAATCATCTGCCTCGAAGACTAAGTCTAAGGGGGAGAAGATTCCTTCTCCTAAGGAGATACCAGTGTCTGCAACCCAAACTGATCAACCAGCAGAAACAGGGGCAGCTGAAGGTGCTTCCCAAGCTGCTATGCCTACTCAGGCTGGCTCTCCAAACCCTGCTCAGTCTAAGGGGGAGGAAGTCATTCCTGAGGACAGGCCTAGCAGCAAAAGGAGGCACCTTATTCTTTCAGAGGAAAAAGAAGAAGAAGAAGAAGAAGAAAGTATTCCTGAAGCTGCTGTCCCTAAAGCAGCAGCTAAAGGAAAAGAAAAGGCAGCGGTGGATCCTATTGAGCAGAAACAGGCAGAAACTCAGTTTCACAAAGCCAGAGCCAAAGAGATGGGCCTCCCTATGCACAAATACGTTGAGTTTAGGGAAGAACAACTTAAGGCTCTGGAAGAGTTAAGAAAAGAAGAACAATCTGCCAAAGCTGCTAAGTCTCTTGCCCTCCAAGAAGCAAAGAAAATAAAAATGTCTACCTTGGAGGTGCAAAAGAAAATAATGGAAGCTGCCAAGCAATCAGCAGGAGAAAAAGGGAAGGAAGTGGAAAAAGGTACTCAGGGCTCAGTGACCAAATCAACAGTACCTTCTGCCAGAGCCAAATTCCATTTTGACAACTTGGCCAAAAAGAAATTTCATGATGTTGCTACTAGAAGGCTGGCCAAGGAAGGAATTGTCAAAGCTGTTCCCATATCAAGAAAAGGCACTCAGTGGAAACTTCAGATCACAAGGATGGGTGCAACAGGCCCTGAATTGGAATCATATGATCACGCTGATGTGGCTCAAATGGGTTACAGGGAATGGGTGGAACTGTCAGTTGCCCTGAGCCAGTCTAAGTCAGAAACGGCTAAGACTATCAGGGCATACATAAAGAAGCTGATGGAGAGAGTGAGTGAGTTGGGCCTGATCCCTAAAGAAGTCAAAGAGGGTGTCTCTGTGACATCCCCTAAAATCAAGGCCAGAAGGAAAAAGAGAGATTCAGAGCTGGAAGAACTCCTTATGATGATTGAACAAGGAGATTATGCTGTGGAAAGTAAAGGAGTTGACCACAGCCTGCCTGAAGGAGTTGAATTTGAAGATGGCAAAGTGATTGAAGAGCCTGAGTTAGGGGCATTTTTTGTGGATCCCTTATCTCAGAAGAAATGTTTTCAAAGAGCTTCTGACCTACACAAAGTTGGTCTTAAGCAGCTTGCAGCCTTCAGAATTGCCACCTCCTTCAGTCAGTCCAGCCAATGGAGAGCAGCTGTCGGGGAAGAGCTGAAAGGATTTTATGACAGAGGTGAGCTCCAAAGTTCTAACTTTATGTTTCTTACAGCTGAACTTGAAGAACATGAAGAAACAAGGGAAGAACTTTTAAAAAGATTCAAAGAAGGGATGCCACCCCCTGTCGAATGAAGTCCTCCTGCCATCTGGGTAGGTGAAGAATGGAAGCTGTCCATCAGTTGGACAGGCTTGCCATTATCTGCTCCCATCTCAAACAGTCCAAATCTTGTACATTAGTTGTACATTCTGTACATTAGTTGTACACAATTACATTAGTTGTAATTTTTTATTTTTACATTAGTTGTAAAATACATTAGTACATTAGTTGTATTTTTGTAAGAACATATGTTGTTCTAGGTTAGTCAAAAATCAGTGTATATATAAACTGATCTTTTACTTTACTGTAATGTTGTTATTTTATTTCAGCAAATGTACTGTAAAAATATATAGTGATTTTTGACAGGACCAGCTTGAACTGGTTATTGCAAATAGGGGGAGATTGTTAGGCACAAAAAGGCCTCAGTCAAACCTGCTCTACATCTGAGGGGGAGATTTTATAATCAAACCTGTTGATACATTTGAAGGTTGAATTTAAGGCCTGTTATATGCCTTATTGAAACCTGACAATGATTTGCAATATCAGTCTAAAGCTGTTCTATAAGTTGCATGTGTTGCAACCAAGACAGTTTGTCCAAGCTGATCAGTCTGCTGATCAGGCTGGACATAAACTGTCTACGCTGCTCTACACTGTTGAGCAGCTTGGGCATTTTTAAGGTGTTCTGTTCTTTGTGAACAGAACCTGTTCTGTGTGAACAGGCTAAACACCTTATGGAATTAGTTTCCAAGTCATCATGTATTGTTTTTGACTACAAGATCAGTTTACAAGTCGAAGACAAAGTGGAAAGCAGAACCGCTCAGCCTGTCCAAGCTGTTCTGTCACATGAAGACAAACGGATATTTGAAAAAGGGTGACAGACCTTTTTCTTATATCAAAATAGGCCTTTACAAGGAAGAAAAACGCAAAGTTGACATTCCTAAAATGGTTAAAGGCAATGCAACAGTAGAAAGTAAAAAGACAAAAGATTTGCACGTCTGCTTTTCAGAAAAGTGCAGAAAAGCTCTATTGTCTTTTCAAACAAGACTTCTACTTTTTCGTTCTGTCCAATGAAGATGTTTCTCTTAAATCCTCTGTGTGAGTATAAAAGGAAGCTTCTAAGGTCAGAAAGAATGTGAAGAAAGCTAAGTGCTTAAACCAAGAGTGAACGTGCAAGTGTGATATTCATACAAGCATAGTCTTCTGTAAACAAGCTTCTGTGTGTCTAAGCTGTTTACTTAAGCTGTTCCTTAAAGTCTTGTAAAATACAGTGAGTGCATCTTAGTGAGTGTGTTCATTGTAATCTAGTTTGAGTGTGTCTTAGACTAGAAACCATACTGTTGTATTCTGTCATCTCAGCTTGAACAATTCCGCAGTCAAGCTTGTTTGTAATTAACATTTGTTGATAATACATACAAACATTGAGAAAAAGAGTGTGTAGATTTTAAATACTGTATTCACCCCCCCTCTACAGTTTATTACTATATACTTTGGGAACCTTTCGGGACCTACAACTTTATAACAAACAATGCATTCATTTCAAGTTCTTCATATTTAATAGTACAATTCTGATTGTTTCCTTCTTTTTCATCATTGCTTTATCGTAAGACGCATCATAGCCAAGTTACCTCTCGTGTCGACCTCATCCTGGTTTAGGAGTTCAGACGGACGGTTAACGCAACATGATTCGTGCAAAAAAATACGATTTTGATTAAATTGAATGTCATGGCTATGTCTATGTATTTAGGTTATAAAGTAACCTAATTGATTTTGTAAATGATTAAATATCGGTATACCTAGGTTTGATTGTTACATTCATGCATTCGAACCCTAAACCCGAAGTCATTGACATTTTTACTAGGTTTGTATTATATTCTTTGTTTTCTAGTTTTTATTTATTTATAAAGTCTACACCTTTAATTATAAAGCTTTAGTATCTAGTTGTTCTCTTAGTTAAAGTTTGCTTAATTAAAAATAACTTTAATTCCTACACTAGTTGTGAAACAAAATTGATAATCACATGTTGTAACACCATAACTCTAATTACCGATAATAATATTAATTCTTAATATTTCTATCGAAAATTCGGCATGACCTATTCTGTAACATCCTCAAAATTTAGTATAATAATGAAATCACTAATTATACACTCAACTAATAATTGAGTGATTCACTTATGTTAATTGATATGAAAAGATTGAAATTTCATCATCTAAGAGAATATATGTATATTAATGTTACTTTACAAAACTATAAATAAATAAATGAGACTTACATATATTTGAGTTGGTTTAACTCATAAATTTTTATAATGCCCTTATAATATGGTGCCAACTCAATCCATCAAATTTCCGAATGAGTTTCCCCTTATGTTTAATTATGATTAAAATTACACTCTTGGTCACAAGTTTTAACTACTTGTACGATACATTAAAAGTCTTGTAAATTGGCAACCCATATCATTATGTGCAAACCCATAAAGCTTATGTACAAGTGCTTAATACACATAACAAAGTATGGAAGATAAAACAAAATGAAAAGAAAGGAGGATATTGTGGCCGAAAAACAAATTAATGAAGCATGAAGGGGGTTAGTTGAATTTTTGGTGAATTGAAGGCTTAAATCCTCCCCCACATCGTGAAGCTTCTCCCTCTTTCTCATTTCTCTTCTTGAAACCCTCTGCACCTCTCATACACACACATACAAAGCTCCTTAGGGCTGGAGGTTTCTGCAAGTATTGGCTATGAAGTTCCAAAATCAGTACATGAGCCTACAAACTAAACTCAAGGTAACCATTACCTTTTGATTTTAAAGGTGTATGTAGAAGAGTTTCATTTCCTCCCTCATTCCCCCATGGGGTTATTCCAAATTATAAAATCATGTAGGAACTAAATAGTAATGTTTATGGATGTTAACTAATAGCTATTCATTTGATTAAAATTCTGGAGGTATAGCACAAGAAACCAATGGAAACTTGGTTTTAGTGATTGTGAGTTCATCAAAGAATTTATGATTAAAGTGATTGAATTCTTGTGCTATGAATGTTAAACCATGTTTATATATGTTTATATACTTCAAATATAGCATAAAATGAAGTTTCAGGGTGTTTTTACATGTTGAAATCGAGTTTGGAACGAGATGGATGCAATCAGGACGTCAAAAGAGACGTTTTGGGCGGCAGGGCAAGGGAGCTCGCCGAGTTCCTCTCCATACTCGCCGAGTTTAACACCAGATGGGCCACTTTTTACAAAATAAAAATTGTAGCCCTATGTGTCCTCTTCGTCTGGACTTTTGAATCACCTAAATCCGAGTTCGTATGAAAAAGTTATGGTCAAAATACGAAAGTAGTATGAGTCGAACCCGGTTCACCCGAAACGCTTATTTTAAGCCCTATAATGATACTATAACATGATGAGATCGTTTTATAATCTTATAACACTTAAATTAACGTTTAACATCGACCAAAAGTCTATAAAACTCAATAACTCGTATCAGTGTCGATAAATTCGGACACTTAAACCGAAAACGTTTAAACACTTCAATTAACTTCCAAATCTTACGATATACTATTATAAGCTATTGAATACTTTGAACATCATTATTTAATAGGCTTGGAGCTAGAAGAAGTGTCGGTTATCAGTTCGAGGCATTAAGTGACTTGTCGGCCGTTTTGAGCATTAAAGGCTATTATAGCCTATTGTACTGTGAGTTCTAGCATTGATGTGTGTGTTGCATACATAATTACATGTTTATTTTATTAAAGGCATTGTGCATATCTATTTGGCATCATCCTCTTATATGATGCATTGCACTGATTTTATTATACT
>JAANYP010005038.1:0-47486 GCA_020465985.1 Centrapalus pauciflorus
CACTCACAGCGGTCCTGAGCAAATCAAGTAGTCATGGAACATGCAGCAGCAGTTTTCCAGTTTCAGTAGTGTCTATCATACGTTCCTAACATACAATTAAGTAATCAAGGAACATGCAGCCGCAGATGTTTCCATACAAGTCAGTAACAATCACCAATAAGTACCGAAACATATGCAAGTAAGTAATGCAATTTGTCACTCACAACGCTCCTGAGCAATGCAAGTAATCAAGGAACATGCAGCAACAGTTGTCCAGTTTCAGCAGTCTCTATCATACGTTCCTAACATACAACTAACTAATAAAGGAACAACCAGCGGCAGATGTTTCTATACATGTAAGTAACAATCACCAATATGTACCGAAACGTATGCAAGTAAGTAATGCAATCTGTCACTGACAGCGGTCCTGAGCAATGCATGTAATCAAGGAACATGCAGCAACAGTTGTCTAGTTTCAGTTGTGTCTATCATACGTTCCTAACATACAATTAAGTAATCATGGAACAAGGAGCAGCAGATGATTCAATACAAGTCAGTATAAATCACCAATAAGTACCGAAACATATGCAAATAAGTAATTCAATCTGTCACTCACCGCGATCTTGAACAATGCAAGTAATCAAGGAACATGCAGCAGGAGTTGTCCAGTTTCAGCAGTGTTTATCATAGTTCCTAACATAGAATTAAGTAATCAAGGAACAGGCAGCATCTGATGTTTCTATACAAGTCAGTAACAGTCACCAATAAGTACCGAAACATATGCAAGTAAGTAATGCAATCTGTCACTCACAGCGGTCCAAAGCAATGCAAGTAGTCATGGAACATGCAGCAGCAGTGTCTATCATACGTTCCTAACATACAAGTAAGTAATCAAGGAACAAGCAGCAGCAGATGTTTCCATACAAGTCAGTAACAATCACTAATAAGTACCAAAACATATGCAAGTAAGTAATGCAATTTGTCACTCACAACGGTCCTGAGCAATGCAAGTAATCAAGGAACATGCAGCAACAGTTGTCCAGTTTCAGCAGTCTCTATCATACGTTCCTAACATACAACTAACTAATAAAGGAACAAGCAGCAGCAGATGTTTCCATACATGTAAGTAACAATCACCAATATGTACCGAAACATATGCAAGTAAGTAATGCAATCTGTCACTCACAGCGGTCCTGAGCAATGCAAGTAGTCATGGAACATGCAGCAGCAGTTGTCCCGTTTCAACAGTGTCTATAATACGTTCCTAACATACAACTAATTAATCGAGGAACAAGCAGCAGCAGATGTTTCCATACAAGTCAGTAACAATCACCAATAAGTACCGAAACGTATGCAAGTAAGTAATGCAATCTGTCACTCACAGCGGTCCTGAGCAATGCAAGTAGTCATGGAACATGCAGCAGCAGTTGTCTTGTTTCAGCAGTCTCTATCATACGTTCCTAACATACAACTAACTAATAAAGGAACAAGCAGCAACATATGTTTCCATACAATTAAGTAATACAATAAGTACCGAAACATATGCAAGTAAGTAATGCAATCTGTCACTCACAGCGGTCCTGAGCAATGCGAGTAGTCATGGAACATTCAGCAGCACTTGTCCAGTTTCTGCAGTGTCTATCATACGTTCCTAACATACAATTAAGTACTCGAGGAACAAGCAGTATATGTTTCCATACAAGTCAGTAAGAATCACCAACAAGTACCGAAACATATGCAAGTAAGTAATGCAATCTGTCTCTCACAGCGGTCCTGAGCAATGCAAGTAGTCATGGAACATGCAGCAGCAGTTGTCCGGTTTCCGCAGTGTCTATCATACGTTCCTAACATACAATTAAGTAATTGAGGAACAAGCAGCAGCAGATGTTTCCATTCAAGTCAGTAAGAATCACCAATAAGTACCAAAACATATGCAAGTAAGTAATGCAATCTGTCACTCACAGCGGTCCTGAGCAATGCAAGTAGTCATGGAACATGCAGCGGCAGTTGTCCAGTTTCCGCAGTGTCTATCATACGTTACTAACATACAATTAAGTAATCGAGGAACAAGCAGGAGCAGATGTTTCCATACAAGTCAGTAAGAATCACCACTAAGTACCGAAACATATGCAAGTAAGTAATGCAATTTGTCACTCACAGCGGTCCTGAGCAATGCAAGTAGTCATGAAACATGCAGTAGCAGTTGTCCAGTTTCAGCAGTCTCTATCATACGTTCCTAACATACAACTAATTAATAAAGGAACAAGCAGCAACACATGTTTCCATACAATTAAGTAATACAATAAGTACCGAAACATATGCAAGTAAGTAATGAAATCTGTCACTCACAGTGGTCCTGAGCAATGCAAGTAGTCATGGAACATTCAGCAGCAGTTGTCCAGTTTCTGCAGTGTCTATCATACGTTCCTAACATACAATTAAGTAATCGAGGAACAAGCAGCAGCAGATGTTTCCATACAAGTCAGTAAGAATCACCAATAAGTACCGAAACATACGCAAGTAAGTAATGCAATCTGTCACTCACAGCGGTCCTGAGCAATGCAAGTAGTCATGGAACATGCAGCTCAGTTGTCCAGTTTCAGCAATGTCTAACATACGTTCCTAACATACAATTAAGAAATCGAGGAACAAGCAGCAGCAGATGTTTCCATACAAGTCAGTAAGAATCACCAATAAGTACCGAAACATATGCAAGTAAGTAATGCAATCTAACACTCACAGCGGTCCTGAGCAATGTAAGTAGTCATGAAACATGCAGTAGCAGTTGTCCAGTTTCAGCAGTCTCTATCATACGTTCCTAACATACAACTAACTAATAAAGGAACAAGCAGCAACATATGTTTCCATACAATTAAGTAATACAATAAGTACCGAAACATATGCAAGTAAGTAATGCAATCTGTCGCTCACAGCGGTCCTGAGCAATGCAAGTAGTCATGGAACATTCAGCAGCAGTTGTCCAGTTTCTGCAGTGTCTATCATACGTTCCTAACGTACAATTAAGTAATCGAGGAACAAGCAGTATATGTTTCCATACAAGTCAGTAAGAATCACCAACAAGTACCGAAACATGTGCAAGTAAGTAATGCAATCTGTCACTCACAGCGGTCCTGAGCAATGCAAGTAGTCATGGAACATGCAGCAGCAGTTGTCCAGTTTCCGCAGTGTCTATCATACATTCCTAACATACAATTAAGTAATTGAGGAACAAGCAGCAGCAGATGTTTCCATTCAAGTCAGTAAGAATCACCAATAAGTACCAAAACATATGCAAGTAAGTAATGCAATCTGTCACTGACAGCGGTCCTGAGCAATGCAAGTAGTCATGGAACATGCAGCAGCAGTTGTCCAGTTTCCGCAGTGTCTATCATACGTTCCTGTAACATCCAAGTTTCCAAAAACAGTACACGACATAATGTTTCATTTCATTAAGTAAAAAATATTACTAATTGTTTGATACCACAGGTCCATCAGCATGAATTTTTTATTACAACAATAACTTAAAGATCAAATGGTGGTCTAAACTAGCTTCTAAATCTTCAATCAGAGTGCGGAAGACTGAACAAGCTACCCGAGACCGCATCATCTTTTCAAAATAGGGGTCAGCAAAAGTCCAGAAGTCTGCTATTCATCAAATGTCCAGAATCACTTAGCCTGGGACGAACTACCTGCTATGGTCTTGCCCTTATCAACTTTTCCTGTAAAAGAGTTGTCATGACAGAGTAAGCTAACATTGCTTAGTGAGTTAACAGAGTTCCATTAGTTACCACACACATATAACATACTATCAGTTCCTGTCGGCAATACGTCAGAGACGGCAAAAAGGTTGGGAGACAACCCAGTTAGTATTCCCCTGTGTAAGGCCGAAGCCCTACGGGAAATGTATGGAAACAAGTCAAATAGGAAAGGAATCTACAGAATTCCCTCCTGTGAATGGAGATCTCACATTCGGTCCTGTCGGATAATGCAGTATGCAGCGGCAAGTATATAAACAGTCAAGTAAGCAATAAGCATGATACGTATTTACATAAAATGTAAAAGTGAACATGCAATCAAGGCAATTCAAGTGTCTAGCTTCAGTAATGTCAAAAGTACGTTTCTATGATATAATATAGTATTAAAGAAACATGCAGCAACAATCGGAAGTTTCCATACAGTCAATACATTCACCAATAAGTATCGAAATATATGCAAGTAATTAATGAAATCTGTCACTCACAGTGGTCCGTAGTCAGATAATGTTTAACGAATTAAGCGATTCAGTTTACTCTGTCAAATCGACGGGTTCCTGCATTTCAGTTTCAAGTCTGGCATATTAATGTCAAGTCCGTGTCATAATCTATATAACCCTAGTTATATATTCAGGTTATTGTCAATTCTGGTTATCGAGTCTGAGGTAGTTCCTATCGTCCCAAGGTGAGTCTATTCTTATCAGATTAATACGATTCATCTAATTTCAGATGTGTGGCCTTGAAACAAAGCCAATCGTATTACTTAGCAAGGTGAATAGGACATACACATTCTAAAGGTTCATACAGAGTCGGTTAATTTATTTGTGCATAAAATAGTTATGCAACATGAAACTTGTGATTTTTATCATAATTAAACGATACTTTCAATTTCATTAGATTATTTAATAACTTAATCTGATTTAGGAATTCGACTTTGGCTAGGAACAAACACAGATTCGAATTAAGGAGGCTATATTCGAATCATGCCTAATTCGAATCTATAGATTCGAAACACACCCACATAGAATCGAAGGTATACACCTAGATTCGAACATACATACATTCGAGCCTAGTAGATTCGAAACTAGCCCAACAGATTCTAGGATGCTTAGATTCGAAACTTACCCCATTCAAGTCTAATTAAACAGATTCGAAACACACATAATAGACTCTAAGGAGAATAGATTCGAAATCCTCACCCCTTCGAGTCTAGGGATTAGATTCGAAATCCTTCACCATTCGAGTCTAATATATGAATGTCTCGAATTTGTTCTACGTGTTCATCGTTTTTTCCAGGTTTTAGCTACTAAACAGGAACATAAATGACGGAAAAATAGATACTAACCTTCGTCCAAGCTATATCCTTCGACTATAGATGATTTCCAAGCAAAAACAAGTCCTAAACAAGAGCAAATCAGCTTCAAATGAAGGGAATTTGAGCAAACTCGAGTTTGCTCTTTCAAAACCGAACCAAAAGACAGAAATAGGGCCGATCTTACCTTAAATCCGGACGAAATCAAACATGAAATGGTAGATTCGTGTAGAGCTCGACGATCTCTAACCGATGACGTATAAATCACGAGAATCCGACGGTTCGTTTAGGAGAAATTCTAGAGAGAAGGTGAGGTTGTAGAGAGAGAGAGAGTTCTAGTTTTCCAAACCTAAGAAATGAGGAGGGCTGCCCTATTTATAGGGAAAATAGGGAAAAATCAGATTTCTACTGAATTTTCCGGAATTGACCAACTTTATTTCCCAACAATCCGATTTGCATTTCAAATGCAAATAATAGCAAAGAAGTTCTAGATTGCTATAATTGTCTTTTAGTCATATTTTTATTCATTTTAGTCCGTTTCGTCATTTTCAGTCTTTAATTTGTCAAGTAGCTGAATTTTAATTATTAACTTTATTTCAGCTAATTTTAGGCAACTTTTCATAATTAATTATAACTTAATATAATTAATTATTACAGATTCACATTTTCAGTTATTTACTAATAATTGGATAAAATTGCTTTATTATCCAAAGTCTGATGCTGTAATTTATATTTAATAAATTACGGGCCGTTACAATCTTCCCCCGTTAAATTGATTCCGTCCTCGGAATCGACTAAGACAGGAATAACTTCGGATACTTCTGCTTAATCTCGTCTTCTCGTTCCCAAGTTTGCGCAGATCCCTTATGGTATTTCCATTGGACTAACACCATTGGAATTTCCTTGCTACGCAATTTCGAAACTTTATGATCGATTATACGCTCGGGCTCTTCTTCGTATCGCAACTGCTCATCAATTTGCACGTCTTTCCAAGGAATCACAGCTTCAGCGTCAGCTAAACACTTTCGAAGATTACTCACATGAAATACATCATGAATCCCAGTCATTTCGACAGGCAGCTTTAGTCTGTAGGCTTGCAATCCAATACGCTCGAGAATTTTAAAAGGACCCACAAATCGAGGGCTCAACTTCCCCCGTTTGCCGAACCTTACTATTCCTTTTCTTGGCGAGACCTTCAGCAACACTTTATCTCCAACTTCAAACGCGATTGGTTTCCGTCTTTTATCATGATACTTCTTTTGTCTGTCTTGAGAAGTCTGAATCCGCTGTCGAATCAACTGTAGTTGGTCATGGGCTTCTTGCAGAATCGCTGGTCCAGAGATCGGCCGTTCACCTGTTTCCCTCCAACAGGTTGGAGTTCTGCATCGACGTCCGTACAAAAGCTGATATGGAGGCATACCAATAGTCGAGTGATAACTATTGTTATAAGCAAACTCCACAAACGGCAGGTGAGTATCCCAACTTCCACCGAGATCAATCACACAGGCACGTAACATATCTTCTAAAGTCAAAATTGTCCTCTCACTTTGCCCGTCAGTTTCAGGATGATAGGCGGTGCTCATCTTAAGTTCAGTTCCTAGTCCATTCTGAAAAGCCTTCCAAAAACGAGAAGTAAATCTGCTGTCACGGTCCGATACTATAGACAATGGCACACCATGTCTAGTCACGATTTCCTTTACATACAATTCAGCTAACTTTTCGAGGCGTTCATCTTCACGTATGGGTAGAAAATGGGCTGACTTAGTAAGTCGATCCACTATTACCCATATAGAGTCATGATTCCGCTTTGTCCTGGGCAGCTTCGTCACAAAGTCCATGGTTATATGATCCCACTTCCATTCCGGGATTGGCAATGGTTGTAGTTCCCCATACGGCTTCTGATGTTCAGATTTGACTTGTAAACAAGTCATGCAATTTTCTACATATCGCCCCACGTCCTTCTTCATTCCAGGCCACCAATATTCCGTCCTCAAATCTTGATACATTTTAGTAGAACCAGGGTGTATCGAAAATTTCGACATATGAGCTTCCGACAGAATTTGATCCCGAATACCTCCTAGACTGGGAACCCATATTCTATCCAAGAACCGTCTAAGACCGCTATTATCAAGAGTCAGCTGGGTCACATTTGTAACCATACGTTCAGATTTCAAGTTCTCATCCCGAATGGCTTCGGTTTGAGCGGCAATAATCGACTCAGTCAAGGCAGACTCCAAAACAACAGGAGTCAAAGCGTAACATCGGGTATAATGGTCTTGTCCGATTTTGCGGCTTAGGGCATCTGCTACAATGTTTGCTTTACCTGGATGGTAAAGGATCTTACAGTCATAGTCTTTAATCAATTCCATAGATCGCCTTTGTCGCATATTCAGCTCTTTCTGGTCAAATATATACTTCAGACTTTTGTGATCGGTATATAACTTGCACCTAGTCCCATACAGATAATGCCGCCAAATCTTCAGTGCAAAAGTCACGGCTGCAAGCTCCAAGTCATGCGTCGGGTAATTCTTTTCATGCGCCTTTAGCTGCCTTGATGCGTAGGCAATTACTTTATCCCTTTGCATCAACACACAGCCTACTCCCATCTTAGAAGCATCACTATAGACTACAAAATCATCATTACCCTCAGGTAAGGCCAGAATCGGCGCTTCTACTAGCTTACGTTTCAGAGTCTCAAAGGCTCGATCTTGAGATTCATTCCATTCAAACTTAGCTTCTTTCTTCGTCAGACTGGTTAAAGGCACCGCAATCTTGGAGAAATCACGGATAAATCTTCTGTAATAGCCCGCTAAACCCAAAAAACTCCGAACTTCAGATACGTTTTTCGGCGCTTCCCACTTCTGAACCGCATCAACCTTTGATGGATCTACGGCTATTCCCTCACCCGAGACAATATGTCCTAAAAATTGCACCTGGCGTAACCAGAATTCACATTTGGAGAATTTTGCATAGAGTCGTTCCTTTCGTAACAATTCTAGCAATTCTCGCAAATGCATCGCATGATCAGATTTAGACTTGGAGTAAATCAAGATGTCATCAATGAAGACTATCACTGATTTATCCAGCATTGGTCTACATACTCTATTCATAAGGTCCATAAATGCTGCCGGGGCATTTGTGAGACCGAACGGCATTACTAAGAATTCAAAATGGCCATACCGAGTACGAAATGCAGTCTTCGGTACGTCAGACTCAAATACTTTAAGTTGATGATATCCAGATCGGAGATCAATCTTTGAGAAGTAGCTAGCCCCTTGCAATTGGTCAAACAAGCCGTGATTCCCTGGAAAGACGTGCAATTAGATGGACAGTTGCGGTACGAAGAAGAGCCTGAGCGTATAATCGACCATAAAGTTTCGAAATTGCGTAGCAAGGAAATCCCAATGGTGTTAGTTCAATGGAAATATCATAAGGGATCTGCGCAAACTTGGGAACGAGAAGACGAGATTAGACAAAAGTATCCGAAGTTATTTCTGTCTTAGTTAATTCCGAGGACGGAATTAATTTAACGGGGGAAGATTGTAACGGCCCGTAATTTATTAAATATAAATTTCAGCATCAGACTTTGGATAATAAAGCAATTTTATCCAATTATTAGTAATTAGCTGATAATGTGAATCTGAAATAATTAATTATATTAAGTTATAATTAATTATGCTAAGTTGCCCAAAATTTAGTTGAAATTAAGTTAATAATTAAAATTCAGCTAAATGATAATTTACTGGCTAAAATGAGTTAAAATTTACTAAAAGACAATTGTAGCAGATCTAGAACTTCTTTGCTAATATTTGCATCTGAAATGCAAATCGGAGTATTGGGAATAAAAGTTGGTCAATTCCGGAAAATTCAGTAGAATATCTGATTTTCCCTATTTTCCTATAAATAGGAGCTCCACTCCTCACTTTTCAAAGTTTGGAAAGTTGATTCTCCTTCTCTCTCTACACTCTCCTCCTTCTCTCTAGCTTTTCTTCAAATCGAACCGTCGGATTCTCGTGTTACATACGCCATTGGATAGAGATCGTCGAGTTCTTCGCAAATCTACCATTTCGTGTTTGATTTCGTCCGAATTTGAGGTAAGATCGACCGTTTTTCTGACTTTTGGCTCGGTTTTGAAGAGCATTTTCGAATCTGTTCATTTTTCCTTCATTTGAAGCTGATTTGCCCTCGTTTAGGACCTGTTCTTGCTTGGAAATCATCCATAGTCGAAGGTTATAGCTTGGACGAAGGTTAGTGATTATTACTCCCTTATTTTTTGGCTCATTTTCGTAGTTAAAAACCTGGAAAATGGATGAACAAGTAGAACAAATTCGAGACATTCATGTATAGACTCGAAAGGGTGTTGAATTCGATTCTATCTCCTAGACTCGAAGGGTATATGTTTCGAATCTAATCTATTAGACTCGAAGATGTATGTGTTCGAATCTAGGATGTGTAGTTCAAATCTAGGTGTGTGTGTTTCGAGTCTATGAGTGTGCATTCGAATCTAGTCTTTGCCTTAGAATCTATTAGCCTATTCGAATCTATTCAGCCTATTCGAATCTATTAAGCCATTCGAATCTAGTCCCTTGTTCGAATCTATAGATTCGAATTGGCTGTGGTTCGATTCTAGCATCCCAAATTCGAATCTGGTTGTTGTTGTTCCAAGACTAAGGTTAATCTCTAAAATCAGATTAAGTGATTAATCAACCTTATGTAATTGAAAGTACCCTTTGATTATGTTAAAAATCACAAGTATCAAGTTGCATAATTATTTTATGCACAAATAAATTAACCGACTCTGAATGAACTTTTAGAATATGTATGTCCTATTCACATGGTTAAGCAATACGATTGGCTTTGTTCAAAGCCACACATCTGTAATTAGATGAATCGTATTAATCTGATAAGAATAGATTCACCTTGGGACGATAGGAACTACCTCAGACTCGATAACCAGAATTGACAATGACCTGAATACATAACTAGGGTTATATAGATTATGACTCAGACTTAAAACTGAAATGCAGGATCCCGTCGTTTTGACAGAGTAAACTGAACCGCTTAACTCATTAAGCATTATCTGACTACGGACCACTGTGAGTGACATATTTCATTAATTACTTACATATATTTGATACTTATTGGTGAATGTACTGACTGTATGGAAACTACTGATTGATTGCTGCATGTTTCTTTAATACTATATTGTATCATAGAAACGTATGTTGCCATTACTGAACTAGACATTTGAAATGCCTTGATTGCATGTTCACTTTTACATTTTATGTAAATACGCATCATGCTTACTACTTACTTGACTGTTTATATACTTGCCGTTGCATATTGCATCATCCGACCGGACCGAATGTGAGATCTCCATTCACAGGAGGGAATTCTGCAGATTCCTTTCCTATCTGACTTGTTTCCATACACTTCCCGTAGGGCTTCGGTCTTACATATGGGAATACTGACCGGGTTGTCTCCCAACCTAATTGCCGTCTCTGACGTGTTGACCGACAGGATCTGATAGTATGTTATATGTGTGTGGTATTTAGTGGAACTCTGTTAACTCACTAAGCTTTGTTAGCTTACTCTGTCATGACAATTCCTTTTCAGGAAAAGCTGATAAAGGCAAGATCATAGCAGGTAGTTCATCTCAGGCTAAGTGAATCTGGATTTTGATGAATAGCAGACCTTGGACTCTTGATGATGCCTATTTTGTAAAGACGATGCGGTCTCGGGTAGCTTGTTCAGTCTTCCGCACTCTGATTGAAGATTCAGAAGCTAGTTAGACCACCATTTGATCTTTAGATTATTGTTGTAATTAAGTATTTTTGCTGATGGGCCTGTGGTATCAAACAATTAATTTTATGTATGAAATGAAATATTATGACGTGTACTGTTTGTGGAAAATTGGATGTTACAAAGTTGGTATCAGAGCAGCGGTTTAATCATCGGATTGGCCACCCGATACTTAAACTACTGGTATGGTATGGACCATGTGACTCTGAATTCCCGAACAAGTCACCGAGGCCTAGGGTAACCTAATTAGTAAAGGACTACCCACACAACTTGACCTAAGATAGGCAAATGATGACTGATAGGACGGGGGAGGGATTGACTGCTTGATACTGACTTGACTTTGACTTGACTTTGTATCAGCCTGATTGGCTGACTGCCTTCATATCTATGAATTTAGATATGATTATCTGACGTAGGAATTATGACTTGAATTGTGCTTATTTGAATCAGGAAATAATAGCTAATTCCTTTATATTTTCAGCCAATGGCTGATAAGAATCCGACTGTTGCCGGTTCCTCAAGGGTTGATAAAGCTGCTGATGCTGCAGCTGATCAACACAAAGAATCTGTTCACGTAGAGGACTTAGGCACTGACCCTGAGAATACTGCTAATGACTCAAGCAGTACTGCCACCCCTGTGCCTCCCCAGCAAGCTCAATTGATTGACCTCGTTCATAAGTTGAATGAGGATAACCGTAGGCAGATGCAGCTTATGATGGATAGGAATCGATTACAGACTGATATGGCCGTTGAAGACCGATTTAGGGAGATTAAGGATTTGCTGACCAAGGGTAAAACAGTAATGCAGACTGACGAAGTTAACCAGCGCGAAATGGAATTTAAGCGCCGTGAGGAAGAACTTAGGTTGCGAGAACTTAAGTTACAGGAATTAGAACTGAAGCATAGGGAAGAAATGTTGGTGAAGCCGAAGAAAGACAGGAAGAGGAAGCATAGACATGTGTCCTCTGATGAAAGTGAGACTGACTCTTCTGACCATCACGTTAAGGTAGGACGTGAGTGTACGTTTGTTGATTTCAAGAAGTGTGGAGCTCGTACGTTTGCGGGGTCATCTGATCCTGTTAAGGCAATGGACTGGGTCGCGAATGTGGAGAAAGCGTTCAAACTCTCCAAATGTAATGAGGAAGACAAGGTGACGTTTGCAACAGGAATGTTGGAAGATGGAGCTGGCCGGTGGTGGAAGTCGATTACGAACCCCATGTCTGAAGCAATGGAGAAATCCATTACTTAGGAACAATTTAAGATTCACCTGAAGGAAAAATACTGTCCCCAGGATGTTAAGCGCCAGATGGAGAAAACCCTGCTATCTTTTCAGCAAGGTACAAGATCCGTGACGGACTATGAGCTGGAATTTACCAGGCTCTCACTGTTATCTGATCACCCCGTTGATACTGACGAAAGAAGAAGGGATTTGTTTGTGGATGGTCTGGATCGAGAAATCCGGAAGTTTGTGAAGTCCGGCAGACCGAAAAGTTATATTGAGGCAGTGGAAATTGCTAGGGTAGGCGAGCTTGAAATCTATCCTGAGCGAGCGTGTCCTTTTATTGCTAAATCCAGCAAGAAGGAAAAATCTGAGAAAGCTGGGAAGGAGAGATCGGAAAGGAAGAGTGAAAGTTCGAAGAAGGGAGATAAGCAGTCTTCCAAGAAAGCTAAGTCGTATGCTGTGTCCTCGACGCCAAAACCTGCTTGTCCTCGCTGCAAGCAAATTCACGAAGGGAAATGCGATCCTGCGTTCGTTAAGTGTTAATGCTGTAAACAGAATGGTCATGATCGGTCAGAATGTCCCAGACGCAATGAGGCTTGTCGAAACTGCGTTACGTTGGGGCATCATGCTAAAGATTGTACTCGGCCTCGATATGTTCCTCCGCCCACATCTTCACCTCAGCAATCAGTTAAGGGTTCCTCTGCTCCGAGGAATCAACCGAGATCCTTCCAGATGACAGCTGAAGAGGCAAAAGAGACTGCTGACGTCGTCACGAGTACATTTCTTGTTAATGATATGCCTGCCTTAATCTTATTTGACTCTGGCTCTAATCTGTCGTATGTGTCTGAAAAGTTTGCTAAACAGTTTGATTTTGCCCCTGTGATGTTACCTGCACCCTTAGACATAGAAACAGCTAGCTCGAATTTTGTGACTGTGAATAGAATCTTTCGTTCCTGTAAGCTAGTGATAGATGACTTCTCCTCGGACGTTGACCTGATACCGATGTGGATTAGGGAGTTCGATGTTATTATAGGAATGGACTGGCTAATGATGAGCAATGCTGAAATCCTTTGTGCAAAAAGGATAATTAGAATTAGAACACCCGAAGGAAATGAACGTTATGTTTATGGCGATAGAAAGACTCGAGATTTAGGTCTCATTTCTGTAATGAAAGCCCGGAAGTGCCTAATCAAAGGTTGTGCCGCCTTTTTAGCATATGCCTTAGATGATAA
The DNA here is from genome assembly GCA_020465985.1 of Centrapalus pauciflorus. Classification (NCBI taxonomy): domain Eukaryota; kingdom Viridiplantae; phylum Streptophyta; class Magnoliopsida; order Asterales; family Asteraceae; genus Centrapalus; species Centrapalus pauciflorus. The sequence continues at coordinate 13,300 of JAANYP010005038.1, forward strand.
GGAAGTTAAAAAGACCGTGTCTGATGTACCTGTAGTTCGAGATTTCCCTGACGTGTTCCCGGATGACATCTCTGGTTTGCCACCAGATCGTCAAATCGAATTCCATATTGACCTTGTACCGGGTGCTGCTCCTATCGCGAAAGCCCCTTACCGTTTAGCTTCGAATGAGATGAAGGAAATGATGAGTCAGTTGCAGGAATTATTGGAAAAAGGGTTTATTCGTCCGAGTACTTCTCCTTGGGGTGCTCCGGTTCTTTTCGTTAAGAAGAAGGATGGTACCTTTCGCATGTGTATCGATTATCGGGAGTTAAATAAGGTAACTATTAAGAACCGATACCCTCTGCCTAGAATTGACGACTTGTTTGATCAACTGCAAGGGGCTAGTTACTTCTCAAAGATCGATCTCCGATCTGGTTACCATCAACTCAAAGTATTTGAGTCTGACGTGCCGAAGACTGCATTTCGTACTCGTTACGGTCATTTTGAGTTTCTAGTAATGCCGTTTGGTCTCACAAATGCCCCGGCAGCATTTATGGACCTCATGAATAGAGTATGTAGACCAATGCTGGATAAATCGGTGATAGTCTTCATTGATGACATCTTGATTTAATCCAAATCTGAATCTGATCATGCGATGCATTTGCGGGAATTACTAGAATTGTTACGAAAGGAGCGACTCTATGCAAAATTCTCCAAATGTGAATTCTGGTTACGCCAGGTGCAATTTTTGGGACATATTGTCTCGGGTGAGGGAATAGCCGTAGATCCATCAAAGGTTGAGGCGGTTCAGAAGTGGGAAGCGCCGAAAAACGTATCTGAAGTTCGAAGTTTCTTGGGTCTAGCGGGTTTTTACAGAAGATTTATCCGTGATTTCTCCAAGATTGCGGTGCCTTTAACCAGTCTGACGAAGAAAGAAGCTAAGTTTGAATGGAATGAATCTCAAGATCGAGCCTTTGAGACTCTGAAACGTAAGCTAGTAGAAGCGCCGATTTTGGCCTTACCTGAGGGTAATGATGATTTTGTAGTCTATAGTGATGCATCTAAGATGGGATTAGGCTGTGTACTGATGCAAAGGGATAAAGTAATTGCCTACGCATCAAGGCAGCTAAAGGCGCATGAAAAGAATTACCCGACGCATGACTTGGAGCTTGCAGCCGTGACTTTCGCACTGAAGATTTGGCGGCATTATCTGTATGGGACTAGGTGCAAGTTATATACCGATCACAAAAGTCTGAAGTATATATTTGACCAGAAAGAGCTGAATATGCGACAAAGGCGATCTATGGAATTGATTAAAGACTATGACTGTGAGATCCTTTACCATCCAGGTAAAGCAAACATTGTAGCAGATGCCCTAAGCCGCAAAACCAGACAAGACCATTATACCCGATGTTATGCCTTGACTCCTGTTGTATTGGAGTCTGCTTTGCCTGAATCGATTATTGCCGCTCAAACCGAAGCTATTCGGGATGAGAACTTGAAATCTGAACGCATGATTACTTATGTGACCCAGCTGACTCTTGATAATCGTGGTCTTAGACGGTTTTTGGATAGAATATGGGTTCCCAGACTAGGAGGTATTCGGGATCGAATTCTGTCGGAAGCTCATATGTCGAAATTCTCGATACACCCTGGTTCTACCAAAATGTATCAAGATTTGAGGACGGAATATTGGTGGCCTGGAATGAAGAAGGACGTGGGACGATATGTAGAAAACTGCATGACCTGTTTACAAGTCAAATCTGAACATCAGAAGCCGTATGGGGAACTACAACCATTGCCAATCCCGGAATGGAAGTGGGACCACATAACCATGGACTTTGTGACGAAGCTGCCCAGGACTAAGCGGAATCATGACTCTATATGGGTAATAGTGGATCGACTTACTAAGTCAGCGCATTTCCTACCCATACGTGAAGATGAACGCCTCGAAAAGTTAGCTGAGTTGTACGTAAAGGAAATCGTGACTAGACATGGTGTGCCATTGTCTATAGTATCTGACCGTGACAGCAGATTTACTTCACGTTTTTGGAAGGCTTTTCAGACTGGACTAGGAACTGAACTCAAGATGAGCACCGCTTATCATCCAGAAACTGACGGGCAAAGTGAGAGGACAATTTTGACCCTAGAAGATATGTTACGTGCCTGTGTGATTGATCTCGGTGGAAGTTGGGACACTCACTTGCCGTTTGTGGAGTTTGCATATAACAATAGTTATCACTCGACTATTGGTATGCCTCCATATCAGCTTTTGTACGGACGTCGATGCAGAACTCCAACCTATTGGAGGGAAACAGGTGAACGCCCGATCTCTGGACCAGTAATTCTGCAAGAAGCCCATGATCAGCTACAATTGATTCGGCAGCGGATACAGACTTCTCAAGACAGACAAAAGAAGTATCATGATAGAAGACGTAAGCCGATTGCGTTTGAAGTTGGAGATAAAGTGTTGCTGAAAGTTTCGCCAAGAAAAGGAATTGTAAGGTTCGGCAAACGGGGGAAGTTAAGCCCTCGATTTGTGGGTCCTTTTGAAATTCTCGAACGTATAGGATTGCAAGCCTACAGACTAAAGCTGCCTGCCGAAATGATTGGGATTCATGATGTATTTCATGTGAGTAACCTTCGAAAGTGTTTATCTGACGCTGAAGCCGTGATTCCCTGGAAAGACGTGCAATTAGATGGGCAGTTGCGGTACGAAGAAGAGCCTGAGCGTATAATCGACCATAAAGTTTCGAAATTGCGTAGCAAGGAAATCCCAATGGTGTTAGTTCAATGGAAATATCATAAGGGATCTGCGCAAACTTGGGAACGAGAAGACGAGATTAGACAAAAGTATCCGAAGTTATTTCTGTCTTAGTTAATTCCGAGGACGGAATTAATTTAACGGGGGAAGATTGTAACGGCCCGTAATTTATTAAATATAAATTTCAGCATCAGACTTTGGATAATAAAGCAATTTTATCCAATTATTAGTAATTAGCTGATAATGTGAATCTGAAATAATTAATTATATTAAGTTATAATTAATTATGCTAAGTTGCCCAAAATTTAGTTGAAATTAAGTTAATAATTAAAATACAGCTAAATGACAATTTACTGACTAAAATGAGTTAAAATTTACTAAAAGACAATTGTAGCAGATCTAGAACTTCTTTGCTAATATTTGCATCTGAAATGCAAATCGGAGTATTGGGAATAAAAGTTGGTCAATTCCGGAAAATTCAGTAGAATAACTGATTTTCCCTATTTTCCTATAAATAGGAGCTCCACTCCTCACTTTTCAAAGTTTGGAAAGTTGATTCTCCTTCTCTCTCTACACTCTCCTCCTTCTCTCTAGCTTTTCTTCAAATCGAACCGTCGGATTCTCGTGTTACATACGCCATTGGATAGAGATCGTCGAGTTCTTCGCGAATCTACCATTTCGTGTTTGATTTCGTCCGAATTTGAGGTAAGATCGACCGTTTTTCTGACTTTTGGCTTGGTTTTGAAGAGCATTTTCGAATCTGTTCATTTTTCCTTCATTTGAAGCTGATTTGCCCTCGTTTAGGACCTGTTCTTGCTTGGAAATCATCCATAGTCGAAGGTTATAGCTTGGACGAAGGTTAGTGATTATTACTCCCTTATTTTTGGCTCATTTTCGTAGTTAAAAACCTGGAAAATGGATGAACAAGTAGAACAATTTCGAGACATTCATGTATAGACTCGAAAGGGTGTTGAATTCGATTCTATCTCCTAGACTCGAAGGGTATATGTTTCGAATCTAATCTATTAGACTCGAAGATGTATGTGTTCGAATCTAGGATGTGTAGTTCGAATCTAGGTGTGTGTGTTTCGAGTCTATGAGTGTGCATTCGAATCTAGTCTTTGCCTTAGAATCTATTAGCCTATTCGAATCTATTCAGCCTATTCGAATCTATTAAGCCATTCGAATCTAGTCCCTTGTTCGAATCTATAGATTCGAATTGGCTGTGGTTCGATTCTAGCATCCCAAATTCGAATCTGGTTGTTGTTGTTCCAAGACTAAGGTTAATCTCTAAAATCAGATTAAGTGATTAATCAACCTTATGTAATTGAAAGTATCCTTTGATTATGTTAAAAATCACAAGTATCAAATTGCATAATTATTTTATGCACAAATAAATTAACCGACTCTGAATGAACTTTTAGAATATGTATGTCCTATTCACATGGTTAAGCAATACGATTGGCTTTGTTAAAAGCCACACATCTGTAATTAGATGAATCGTATTAATCTGATAAGAATAGATTCACCTTGGGACGATAGGAACTACCTCAGACTCGATAACCAGAATTGACAATGACCTGAATACATAACTAGGGTTATATAGATTATGACTCAGACTTAAAACTGAAATGCAGGATCCCGTCGTTTTGACAGAGTAAACTGAACCGCTTAACTCATTAAGCATTATCTGACTACGGACCACTGTGAGTGACAGATTTCATTAATTACTTACATATATTTTGATACTTATTGGTGAATGTACTGACTGTATGGAAACTACTGATTGATTGCTGCATGTTTCTTTAATACTATATTGTATCATAGAAACGTATGTTGCCATTACTGAACTAGACATTTGAAATGCCTTGATTGCATGTTCACTTTTACATTTTATGTAAATACGCATCATGCTTACTACTTACTTGACTGTTTATATACTTGCCGTTGCATATTGCATCATCCGACCGGACCGAATGTGAGATCTCCATTCACAGGAGGGAATTCTGCAGATTCCTTTCCTATCTGACTTGTTTCCATACACTTCCCGTAGGGCTTCGGCCTTACATATGGGAATACTGACCGGGTTGTCTCCCAACCTAATTGCCGTCTCTGACGTGTTGACCGACAGGATCTGATAGTATGTTATATGTGTGTGGTATTTAGTGGAACTCTGTTAACTCACTAAGCTTTGTTAGCTTACTCTGTCATGACAATTCCTTTTCAGGAAAAGCTGATAAAGGCAAGATCATAGCAGGTAGTTCATCTCAGGCTAAGTGAATCTGGATTTTGATGAATAGCAGACCTTGGACTCTTGATGATGCCTATTTTGTAAAGACGATGCGGTCTCGGGTAGCTTGTTCAGTCTTCCGCACTCTAATTGAAGATTTAGAAGCTAGTTAGACCACCATTTGATCTTTAGATTATTGTTGTAATTAAGTATTTTTGCTGATGGGCCTGTGGTATCAAACAATTAATTTTATGTATGAAATGAAATATTATGACGTGTACTGTTTGTGGAAAATTGGATGTTACATGGTGCCCCAACGTAATGCAGTTTCGACAAGCCTCATTGCGCCTAGGACATTCTGACCTATCGTGACCGTTCTGTCTACAGCAGTAACATTTAACAAACGCAGGATCGCATTTCCCTTCATGAATTTGCTTGCAGCGAGGACAAGCAGGTTTTGGCGTCGAGGTCACAGCATACGACTTAGCTTTCGTGGAAGACTGCTTATCTCCCTTCTTCGAACTTTCACTCTTCTTTTCAGCTCTCTCAGATTTTTCCTTCTTATTTGATTTAGCAATAAAAGGACATGCGCGCTCAGGATAGATTTCAAGCTCACCTACCCTAGCAATTTCCACTGCCTCAATATAACTTCTTGGTCTGCCAGATTTCACAAACTTCCGGATTTCTCGATCCAGACCATCCACAAACAAATCTCTTCTCCTTTCGTCGGTATCAACAGGGTGATCAGATAATAGCGAGAGCCTGGTAAATTCCAGCTCATAGTCCGTCACGGATCTTGTACCTTGCTGAAAAGATAGCAGGGTTTTCTCCATCTGGCGCTTAACATCCTGGGGGCAGTATTTCTCCTTCAAATGAATCTTGAATTGATCCCAAGTAATGAATTTCTCCATTGCATCAGACATGGGATTCGTAATTGACTTCCACCAACGACCAGCTCCATCTTCCAACATTCCTGTTGCAAACGTCACCTTGTCTTCCTCATTACACTTGGAGAGTTTAAACGCTTTCTCCACATTCGCGACCCAGTCCATAGCTTTAACAGGATCAGATGACCCCGCAAACGTACGAGCTCCACACTTCTTGAAATCAACAAACGTACACTCACGTCCTACCTTAACGTGATGGTCAGAAGAGTCAGTCTCACTTTCATCAGAGGACACATGTCTATGTTTCCTCTTCCTGTCTTTCTTCGGCTTCGCTAACATTTCTTCCCAATGCCTCAGTTCTAATTCCTGTAACTTAAGTTCTCGCAACCTAAGTTCTTCTTCACGGCGCTTAAATTCCATTTCACGCTGGTTTACTTCGTCAGTCTGCATCACTGCTTTACCCTTGGTCAGCAAGTCCTTAATCTCCCTAAATCGGTCTTCAACTGCCATATCAGTCTGCAGTCGGTTCCTATCCATCATAAGCTGCATTTGCCTACGGTTATCCTCATTCAACTTATGAACGAGGTCAATCAATTGAGCCTGCTGGGGAGGCACAGGCGTAGCAGTACTGCTTGAGTCATTAGCAGTATTTTCAGGGTCAGTGCCTAGGTCCTCTATATGAACAGATTCTTTGTGTTGATCAGCTGCAGCATCAGCAGCTTTACCAACAGTCGAGGTACCAGCAACATTTGGATTCTTATCAGCCATTGGCTGAAAATATAAAGGAAATAACTATTATTTCCTGATTCAATTAAGCACATATCGAGTCATAATACCTACGTCAGATAATCATATCTAAATTCATAGATATGAAGGCAGTTAGTCAGGCTCACAAAGTCAAGTCAAAGTCAAATCAGCAGTCAATCCCTCCCCCATCCTATCAGTCATCATTTGCCTATCTTAGGTCAAGTTGTGTGGGTAGTCCTTTAATAATTAAGTTACCCTAGGCCTCGGTGACTTGCTCGGGAATTCAGAGTCACATAGTCCATATCATACCAGTAGTTTAAGTATCGGGTGGCCAATCCGATGATTAAACTGCTGCTCTGATACCAACTTTGTAACATCCAAGTTTCCACAAACAGTACACGACATAATGTTTCATTTCATTAAGTAATAAATATTACTAATTGTTTGATACCACAGGTCCATCAGCATGAATACTTAATTACAACAATAACTTAAAGATCAAATGGTGGTCTAAACTAGCTTCTAAATCTTCAATCAGAGTGCGGAAGACTGACCAAGCTACCCGAGACCGCATCATCTTTTCAAAATAGGCGTCAGCAAAAGTCCAGAAGTCTGTTATTCATCAAATGTCCAGAATCACTTAGCCTGGGACGAACTACCTGCTATGGTCTTGCCCTTATCAACTTTTCCTGTAAAAGAGTTGTCATGACAGAGTAAGCTAACATTGCTTAGTGAGTTAACAGAGTTCCATTAGTTACCACACACATATAACATACTATCAGTTCCTGTCGGCAATACGTCAGAGACGGCAAAAAGGTTGGGAGACAACCCAGTTAGTATTCCCCTGTGTAAGGCCGAAGCCCTACGGGAAATGTATGGAAACAAGTCAAATAGGAAAGGAATCTGCAGAATTCCCTCCTGTGAATGGAGATCTCACATTCGGTCCTGTCGGATAATGTAACATCCAATTTTCCACAAACAGTACACGTCATAAAATTTCATTTCATAAATAATATTAATTGTTTGATACCACAGGCCCACCAGCAAAATACTAAAATACAACAATGTTTTAAAGATCAAATGGTGGTCTAACTAGCTTCTAAAATCTTCAATCAGAGTGCGGAAGACTGAACAAGCTACCCGAGACCGCATTGTCTTTACAAAATAGGCATCGTCAAAAGTCCAAAGGTCTGCTATTCATTCAAGTCCAGATTCACTTAGCCTGGGACGAACTACCTGCTATGGTCTTGCCTTTATCAGCTTTTCCTGAAAAAGAGATGTCATGACAGAGTAAGCTAACAAAGCTTAGTGAGTTAACAGAGTTCCATTAGCTACCACACATATATAACATACTATCAGCTCCTGCCGGCCAGTCATTACGTCCTGAGACAGCAAAAGGTTGGGAGACAACCCAGTTTGTTTTCCCCTATGTAAAGCCGAAGCCCTACGGGAAGTGTATGGAAACAAGTCATATAGGAAAGGAATCTGCAGAATTCCCTCCTGTGAATGGAGATCTCGCATTCGGTCCTATCGGATGATGCAGTATGCAACGGCAAGTATATAAACAGTCAAGTAAGCAGTAAGCATGATACGTATTTACATGGAATGTAAAAGTGAACATGCAATCAAGGCAATTCAAGTGTCTAGCTTCAGTAATGTCAAAAGTACGCTTCTATGATACAATAAAGTATAAAAGAAAACATGCAGCAACAAACGGAAGTTTCCATACAGTCCATGACATTCACTAATAAGTATCGAAACATATGCATGTAATTAATGAAATCTGTCACTCACAGTGGTCCGTAGTCAGATAATGCTTAACAAATTAAGCTGTTCAGTTTACTCTTTCAAATCGACGGGTTCCTGCATTTCAGTTTCAAGTCTGACATATTAATGTCAAGTCTGAGTCATAAACTATATAACCCTAGTTATATATTTAGGTCATTATCAATTCTAACTGTCGAGTCTGAGGTAGTTCCTATCGTCCCAAGGTGAGTCTATTCTTATTAGATTAATACGATTCATCTGATTACAGATGTGTGACCTTGAACGATCGTATTTCTTAGCAAGTTAAACAGGTCATACACATTCCAAGGGTTCATACAGAGTCTGTTAATTCATTTGTGCATAAATTAGATATGCAACTTGAATTTGTGAGTTTTATCATAATCATATTATACTTTTAATTACAATAGGTTGATTAATCACTTAATCTGATTTTAGGAATTTAACTTTGGCTAGGAACAAACACAGATTTGAATTTAAAGAGATAGTTTTGAAACACATACATATTCGAATCTATGAAGTTAGATTCGAACATATACATTCGAAGGCAATAGATTCGATCCTAAGGCATAGATTCGAAGGCCCTCAACAGACTCGAAGCAATTAAATTCTAGGAACAGATTCGAATTTAAGGGAGACAGATTCGAATAGTGTGTAATTCGAATCTATAGATTCGAAATACTCATAGATTCGAAGGCAACATGCAGACTCGAGACACACACTCAGATTCGAAACACACACACAGATTCGAAACCTTATAGATTCGAATTTGTGGTTTTCGAGTCTAAACAATGCTATTTCGAATCTGTTCTACATGTTCAACGATTTTCCAGGATTTATCAACTAAATATGAACATAAATGATAGAGAAATGGCTACTAACCTTCGTCCAAGATATATCCTTCGACTATGGATGATTTCCAAGCAAGAACAGGTCCTAATCGAGGGCAAATCAGCTTCAAATGAAGGAAAATGAACAAACTCGAATTTGTTCTTCAAAACTAAACTAAAAGTCAGAAAAACGGTCGATCTTACCTCAAATTCGGACGAAATCAAACACGAGATGATAGATTCGCGAAGAACTCGACGATCTCTATTCAATGGCGTATAAAACACGAGAATCCAACGGTCCGATTTGAAGAAAAGCTAGAGAGAAGGAGGAGAGTATAGAGAGAGAGAAGGAGAGCAACTTTCCAAACTTCTAAAAGTGAGGAGTGTAGCTCCTATTTATAGGGAAATAGGGAAAATCTGATATTCTACTGAATTTTCCGGAATTGTCCAACTTTTATTCCCAATACTCCGATTTGCATTTCCGATACAAATATTAGCAAAGAAGTTCTAGATCTGCAACAATTTTCTTTTAGTAAATTTTAACTCATTTTAGTCAGTTTCGCTATTTTCAGTCATTAATTTGTCATTTAGCTGAATTTTAATTATTAACTTAATTTCAACTAAATTTTAACTTAATATAATTAATTATTTCAGATTCACATTATCAGCTAATTACTAATTATTGGATAAAATTACTTTATTATCCAAAGATTGCTGCTGTAATTATGTTTAATAAATTACGGGCTGTTACAGATAATGCAGTATGCAGCGGCAAGTATATAAACAGTCAAGTAAGCAATAAGCATGTAACAGCCCGTAATTTATTAAATATAAATTACAGCATTAGACTATGGATAATTAAGCAATTTTATCCAAATAGTAGTAATTAACCGAAAACATGAATCTTAAATAGTTAATTATATTAAGTTATAATTAATTATGATAAGTTGCCCCAAAATTAGCCGAAATAAAGTAATAATTAAAATTCAGCTACTTGACAAATTAAAGACTAAAAATGACGAAACGGACTAAAATGAATAAAAATGTGACTAAAAGACAATTATAGCAAATCTAGAACCCCTTTGCTATTATTTGCATCTGAAATGCAAACCAGATTGTTAAGAATAAAAGTTGGTCGATTCCGGAAATTCAGTAGAAAATCTGACTTTTCTCTATTTTCTATAAATAGAGCATCACCTCCTCATTTCCTTGGTTTGGAAAATCTAGAACTCTCTCCTTCTCTCTCTACACCTTCACCTTCTCTCTAGATTTTCTCCTAAACGAACCGTCGGATTCTCGTGATTTATACGTCAACGGATAGAAATCGTCAAGTTCTACAATATTCTGTCATTGCATGTTCGATTTGGTTCCGATTTGAGGTAAATTCGACCCTATTTCTGTCTTTTGGTTCGGTTTTTGAAAGAGCAATTTCGAGTTTGCTCATATTCCCTCTATTTGAAGCTGATTTGCCCCCATTTGGGACCTGTTTTTGCTTGGAAATCATCAATAGTCGAAGGATACAGCTTGGACGAAGGTTAGTGACTATTACTCCCTTATTTTTGCTAAATTCCGTAGTGAAAAACCTGGAAAATTGTTGAACAAGTAGAACAAACTCGAGATATTCAAGTGCCTCGAATCTATATGAATTTCAAATCTATGCATCTGTTCGAATCTGTATATCTGTTTGAATCTATGCAGCTGTTTGAATCTATGTACCTATTCGAATCTGTGTATGGGTTCGAGTCTATATGCTTCGAATCTATATATGTCTTCGAGTCTATGAGTTTCAAATCTGTCTTAGAATCTATTGCTTCGAATCTAGTGTATGCCTCGAATCTATGTGTGGTATCAAAATAATGTGAATTTCGAATCTAGTCAACTAGATTCGAAATGTACTAGTTCGAATCTGTCCCTCTATTTTCGATTTGGTTCTTGTTCCAAGTCTAAGATTAATTCCTAAATCAGATTAAGTTATTAAACAACCTATTGTAATTAAAAGTATAATATGATTATGATAAAACTCACAAATTCAAGTTGCACATCTATTTTATGCACAAATGAATTAACAAGACATTGAATGAACTCTTAGAAATCGTATGTCATGATGCACCTAGCTAGTAATATGATTGGCTTTATTTCAAGGCCACACTTATGTAATTAGATGAATCGTATTAATCCAATAAGAATAGACTCACCTTGGGACGATAGGAACTACCCCAGACTCGATAACCAGAATTGACAATAACCTGAATATATAACTAGGGTTATATAGATTATGACACAGACTTGACTTTAATATGTCAGACTTGAAACTGAACTGCAGGAACCCGTCGATCGACAGAGTAAACTGAACCGCTTAATTCGTTAAGCATTATCTGACTACGGACCACTGTGAGTGACAGATTTCATTAATTACATGCATATGTTTCGATACTTATTGGTGAATGTCATCGACTGTATGGAAACTTCCGTTTGTTGCTGCATGTTTTCTTTAATACTTTATTGTATCATAGAAGCGTACTTTTGACATTACTGAAGCTAGACACTTGAATTGCCTTGAATGCATGTTCACTTTTACATTTTATGTAAATACTTATCCTGCTTACTGCTTACTTGACTGTTTATATAATTGCCGCTGCATACTGCATCATCCGATAGGACCGAATGTGAGATCTCCATTCACAGGAGGGAATTCTGCAGATTCCTTTCCTATATGACCTGTTTCCATACACTTCCCGTAGGGCTTCGGCCTTACATAGGGGAAAACAAACTGGGTTGTCTCCCAACCTTTTTGCTGTCTCAGGACGTAGTGACTTGCCGGCAGGAGCTGATAGTATGGCATGTGTGTGGTAACTAATGGAACTCTGTTAACTCACTAAGCATTGTTAGCTTACTCTGTCATGACAACTCTTTTACAGGAAAAGCTGATAAAGGCAAGACCATAGCAGGTGGTTCGTCCCAGGCTAAGTGATTCTGGACATTTGATGAATAGCAGACTTTTGGACTTTTGATGATGCCTATTTTGAAAAGATGATGCGGTCTCGGGTAGCTTGTTCAGTCTTCCGCACTCTGATTGAAGATTTAGAAGCTAGTTAGACCACCTTTTGATCTTTAATTTATTGTTGTAATTAAGTATTCAGGCTGATGGACCTGTGGTATCAAACAATTAGTAATATTTATTACTTAATGACATGAAATGTTATGACGTGTACTGTTTGTGGAAACTTGGATGTTACAAAGTTGGTATCAGAGCAGTAGTTTAATCATCGGATTGGCCACCCGATACTTAAACTACTGGTATGGTATGGACTATGTGACTCTGAATTCCCGAACAAGTCACCGAGGCCTAGGGTAACTTAATTAGTAAAGGACTACCCACACAAATTGACCTAAGATAGGCAAACGATGACTGATAGGATGGGGGAGGGATTGACTGCTTGATACTGACTTGACTTTGACTTGACTCTGTGCCAGCCTGACTGACTGCCTTCATATCTATAAACTTAGATGTGATTATCTGACGTAGGTATTATGACTCGAACTATGCTTAATTGAATCAGGAAATAATTGTTATTTCCTTTATATTTTCAGCCAATGGCTGATAAGAATCCAAATGTTGCTGGTACCTCGACTGTTGGTAAAACTGCTGATGCTGCAGCTGATCAACACAAAGAATCTGTTCATGTAGAGGATTTAGGCACTGACCCTGAAAATACTGCTAATGACTCAAGCAGTACTGCCACGCTTGTGCCTCCCAAGCAGGCTCAATTATTTGATCTCATTCACAAGCTGAATGAGGATAATCGTAGGCAAATACAGCTTATGATGGATAGGAATCGACTGCAGACTGATATGTCGGTTGAGGACCGATTTAAGGAAATTAAGGACTTGCTGACTAAGGGTAAAGCGGTTGTGCAAACTGACGAAGAAATCCAGCGTGAAATTGACTTTAGGCGCCGTGAAGAAGAACTTAGGTTGCGAGAACTTAGGTTACGGGAGTTAGAATTGAAGTATAGGGAAGAAATGTTAGCAAAGCCCAAGAAGAATCGAAAAAGGAAACTTAGGCATGAGCCCTCTGAGGGACGACAAAGGGATCTTTTTGTGAATTCTGGCGGACCGAGAAGTGATATGGAAGTAGTTGAAGTTGCTAAGGTAGGGGAACTTGAAATCTATCCGGAGCGAGCGACTCTTTCTATTGCCAAGACTAGCAAGAAAGAAAAATCTGAGAAATCGGAAAAGGAGAGTGAAAGTTTATGGCAGGGAGATAAACAGTCTTTTAAAAAGGCTAAATCTTATGCTGTGACCGCTACGCCAAGGTCTGCTTGTCCTCGCTGCAAGCGGATTCATGAAGGAAAATGTGATCCTGTGTTCGTTAAGTGCTACTGCTGCAGACAGAATGGTCATGATAGGTCAGAATGTCCCAGGCGCAGTGAGGCTTGCCAAAACTGCATTACGTTTGGGCACCATGCTAAAGACTGTACTCGGCCCCGATTTGTTCCTCCGCCTGCATTTTCATCCCGGCGATCATTCAAGGGTTCTCCAGCTCCGAGGAATCAACCAAGATCTTTCCAGATGACAGCCGATGAGGCAAAAGAGACTGCTGATGTCGGCATGGGTACATTTCTTGTTAACTCTATGCCTGCTCTAATCTGTTATATGTGTCTGAAAAGTCTGCTAAACTGTTTGATTTTGCTCCAATAATGCTACCTGTACCATTAGATATAGAAACTGCGAGCCCGAGTTTTGTGACTATAAGTAGAATCTTTCGTTCCTGTAAGCTAGTGATTGATGACCTCTCTTCAGACTTTGACCTGATACCGATGTGGATTAGAGAATTAGATATTATTATAGGAATGGACAGGCTCATGACGAACAATGCTGAAATCCTTTGTGCCAAAAGGATAATTAGAATTAGAACCCCCGAAGGAAGTGAACGTTATGTTTATGACGATAGAAAGACTCGAGATTTAGGTCTCATTTCGTGCTCGTTACGGCCATTTTGAGTTTCTAGCAATACCGTTCGGTCTCACCAATGCCCCGGCCGCAATTATGGACCTTATGAATAGAGTATGTAGGCCAATGCTGGACAAATCAGTGATAGTCTTTATTGATGACATTTTGATTTACTCTAAGTCTGAACCTGACCGTGCGAAGCTCTTTCGAGAATTGCTAGAATTGCTACGAAATGAGCGACTCTACGCAAAATTCTCCAAATATGAGATCCTTTACCATCCAGGTATAGCAAACATTGTAGCAGATGCCCTAAGCCGCAAAACCGGACAAGACCATTATACCCGATGTTATGCTTTGACTTCTGTTGTTTTGAAGTCTGCCTTGCCTGAGTCGATTATTGCCGCTCAAACCGAAGCCTTTCGGGATGAGAATTTGAAATCTGAACGTATGGTTACTTATGTGACCAAGCTGACCCTTGATAATCGTGGTCTTAGACGGTTCATGAATAGAATATGGGTCCCTAGATTAGGAGAAATTCGTGATCAAATTCTGTCGGAGGCTTATATGTCAAAATTTTCGGTACATCCTGGTTCTACTAAAATGTACCAAGATTTGAAAACGGAATATTGGTGGCCTGGAATGAAGAAGGACGTAGGACGATATGTAGAAAATTGCATGATTTGTCTACAAGTCAAATCGGAACATCAGAAGCCGTATGGGGAACTATAACCATTGCCAATCCCGGAATGGAAGTGGGACCACATAACTATGGACTTTGTGACGAAGCTGCCCAGGACTAAGCGGAATCATGACTCTATATGGGTAATAGTGGATCGACTTACTAAGCCAGCTCATTTCCTGGCCATACGTGAAGATGAACGCCTCGAAAAGTTAGTTGAATTGTACGTAAAGGAAATCGTGACTAGACATGGTGTGCCATTGTCTATAGTATCTGACCGTGACAGCAGATTTACTTCACATTTTTGGAAGGCTTTTCAGAATGGACTAGGTACTGAATTTAAGATGGGCACCGCCTATCATCCTGAAACGGACGGGCAAAGTGAGAGAACGATTTTGACCTTAGAAGATATGTTACGCGCCTGTGTGATTGATCTCGGTGGAAAGACGTTGATGCCGAACTCCAACCTGTTGGAGGGAAACAGGTGAACGCCCGATCTCTGGACCAGCGATTTTGCAAGAAGCCCATAATCAACTACAGTTGATTCGGCAGCGGATTCAGACCTCACATGATAGACAAAAGAAGTATCACGATAGAAGACGTAAACCAATCGCGTTTGAAGTTGAAGATAAAGTGTTGATGAAGGTCTCGCCAAGAAAAGGAATAGTAAGGTTCGGCAAACGGGAGAAGTTGAGCCCTCGATTTGTGGGTCCTTTTGAAATTCTCGAGCGTATGGGACTGCAAGCCTACAGACTAAAGTTGCCTGCCGAAATGTCTGGAATTCATGATGTATTTCATGTGAGTAATCTTTGAAAGTATTTAGCTGACGCTGAAGCTGTGATTCCTTGGAAAGATGTGTGATTTAAGGAGCAGTTGCGATACGAAGAAGAGCCCGAGCGTTTAATCGATAATAAGGTTTCGAAATTGCGCAACAAGGAAATTCAAATGGTGTTAGTTCAATGGAAATATCATAAGGGATCTGCGCAAACTTGGGAACGAGAAGACGAGATTAGGCAGAAGTATCCGAAGTTATTTCTGTCTTAGTCGATTCCGAGGACGGAATCAATTTAACGGGGGAAGATTGTAACAGCCCGTAATTTATTAAATATAAATTACAGCATTTGACTATGGATAATTAAGCAATTTTATCCAAATAGTAGTAATTAACCGAAAACATGAATCTTAAATAGTTAATTATATTAAGTTATAATTAATTATGATAAGTTGCCCCAAAATTAGCCGAAATAAAGTAATAATTAAAATTCAGCTACTTGACAAATTAAAGACTAAAAATGACGAAACGGACTAAAATGAATAAAAATGTGACTAAAAGACAATTATAGCAAATCTAGAACCCCTTTGCTATTATTTGCATCTGAAATGCAAACCAGATTGTTAAGAATAAAAGTTGGTCGATTCCGGAAATTCAGTAGAAAATCTGACTTTTCTCTATTTTCTATAAATAGAGCATCACCTCCTCATTTCCTTGGTTTGGAAAATCTAGAACTCTCTCCTTCTCTCTCTACACCTTCACCTTCTCTCTAGATTTTCTCCTAAACGAACCGTCGGATTCTCGTGATTTATACGTCAACAGATAGAGATCGTCAAGTTCTACAATATTCTGTCATTGCATGTTCGATTTGGTTTCGATTTGAGGTAAATTCGACCCTATTTCTGTCTTTTGGTTCGGTTTTTGAAAGAGCAATTTCGAGTTTGCTCATATTCCCTCTATTTGAAGCTGATTTGCCCCCATTTGGGACCTGTTTTTGCTTGGAAATCATCAATAGTCGAAGGATACAGCTTGGACGAAGGTTAGTGACTATTACTCCCTTATTTTTGCTAAATTCCGTAGTGAAAAACCTGGAAAATTGTTGAACAAGTAGAACAAACTCGAGATATTCAAGTGCCTCGAATCTATATGAATTTCGAATCTATGCATCTGTTCGAATCTGTATATCTGTTCGAATCTATGCAGCTGTTCGAATCTATGTACCTATTCGAATCTGTGTATGGGTTCGAGTCTATATGCTTCGAATCTATATATGTCTTCGAGTCTATGAGTTTCAAATCTGTCTTAGAATCTATTGCTTCGAATCTAGTGTATGCCTCGAATCTATGTGTGGTATCAAAATAATGTGAATTTCGAATCTAGTCAATTAGATTCGAAATGTACTAGTTCGAATCTGTCCCTCTATTTTCGATTTGGTTCTTGTTCCAAGTCTAAGATTAATTCCTAAATCAGATTAAGTTATTAAACAACCTATTGTAATTAAAAGTATAATATGATTATGATAAAACTCACAAATTCAAGTTGCACATCTATTTTATGCACAAATGAATTAACAAGACATTGAATGAACTCTTAGAAATCGTATGTCATGATGCACCTAGCTAGTAATATGATTGGCTTTATTTCAAGGCCACACTTATGTAATTAGATGAATCGTATTAATCTAATAAGAATAGACTCACCTTGGGACGATAGGAACTACCCCAGACTCGATAACCAGAATTGACAATAACCTGAATATATAACTAGGGTTATATAGATAATGACACAGACTTGACTTTAATATGTCAGACTTGAAACTGAACTGCAGGAACCCGTCGATCGACAGAGTAAACTGAACCGCTTAATTCGTTAAGCATTATCTGACTACGGACCACTGTGAGTGACAGATTTCATTAATTACATGCATATGTTTCGATACTTATTGGTGAATGTCATCGACTGTATGGAAACTTCCGTTTGTTGCTGCATGTTTTCTTTAATACTTTATTGTATCATAGAAGCGTACTTTTGACATTACTGAAGCTAGACACTTGAATTGCCTTGAATGCATGTTCACTTTTACATTTTATGTAAATACTTATCCTGCTTACTGCTTACTTGACTGTTTATATAATTGCCGCTGCATACTGCATCATCCGATAGGACCGAATGTGAGATCTCCATTCACAGGAGGGAATTCTGCAGATTCCTTTCCTATATGACTTGTTTCCATACACTTCCCGTAGGGCTTCGGCTTTACATAGGGGAAAACAAACTGGGTTGTCTCCCAACCTTTTGCTGTCTCAGGACGTAGTGACTTGCCGGCAGGAGCTGATAGTATGGCATGTGTGTGGTAACTAATGGAACTCTGTTAACTCACTAAGCATTGTTAGCTTACTCTGTCATGACAACTCTTTTACAGGAAAAGCTGATAAAGGCAAGACCATAGCAGGTGGTTCGTCCCAGGCTAAGTGATTCTGGACATTTGATGAATAGCAGACTTTTTGACTTTTGATGATGCCTATTTTGAAAAGATGATGCGGTCTCGGGTAGCTTGTTCAGTCTTCCGCACTCTGATTGAAGATTTAGAAGCTAGTTAGACCACCTTTTGATCTTTAATTTATTGTTGTAATTAAGTATTCAGGCTAATGGACCTGTGGTATCAAACAATTAGTAATATTTATTACTTAATGAAATGAAATGTTATGACGTGTACTGTTTGTGGAAACTTGGATGTTACAAAGCATGATACGTATTTACATAAAATGTAAAAGTGAACATGCAATCAAGGCAATTCAAGTGTCTAGCTTCAGTAATGTCAAAAGTACGTTTCTATGATACAATATAGTATTAAAGAAACATGCAGCAACAATCGGAAGTTTCCATACAGTCAATACATTCACCAATAAGTATCGAAATATATGCAAGTAATTAATGAAATCTGTCACTCACAGTGGTCCGTAGTCAGATAATGCTTAACGAATTAAGCGATTCAGTTTACTCTGTCAAATCGACGGGTTCCTGCATTTCAGTTTCAAGTCTGGCATATTAATGTCAAGTCCGTGTCATAATCTATATAACCCTAGTTATATATTCAGGTTCTTGTCAATTCTGGTTATCGAGTCTGAGGTAGTTCCTATCGTCCCAAGGTGAGTCTATTCTTATCAGATTAATACGATTCATCTAATTACAGATGTGTGGCCTTGAAACAAAGCCAATCGTATTACTTAGCAAGGTGAATAGGACATACACATTCTAAAGGTTCATACAGAGTCGGTTAATTTATTTGTGCATAAAATAGTTATGCAACATGAAACTTGTGATTTTTATCATAATTAAACGATACTTTCAATTTCATTAGATTATTTAATAACTTAATCTGATTTAGGAATTCGACTTTGGCTAGGAACAAACACAGATTCGAATTAAGGAGGCTAGATTCGAATCATGCCTAATTCGAATCTATAGATTCGAAACACACCCACATAGAATCGAAGGTATACACCTAGATTCGAACATACATACATTCGAGCCTAGTAGATTCGAAACTAGCCCAACAGATTCTAGGATGCTTAGATTCGAAACTTACCCCATTCAAGTCTAATTAAACAGATTCGAAACACACATAATAGACTCTAAGGAGAATAGATTCGAAATCCTCACCCCTTCGAGTCTAGGGATTAGATTCGAAATCCTTCACCATTCGAGTCTAATATATGAATGTCTCGAATTTGTTCTACGTGTTCATCATTTTTTCCAGGTTTTAGCTACTAAACAGGAACATAAATGACGGAAAAATAGATACTAACCTTCGTCCAAGCTATATCCTTCGACTATAGATGATTTCCAAGCAAAAACAAGTCCTAAACGAGAGCAAATCAGCTTCAAATGAAGGGAATTTGAGCAAACTCGAGTTTGCTCTTTCAAAACCGAACCAAAAGACAGAAATAGGGCCGATCTTACCTTAAATCCGGACGAAATCAAACATGAAATGGTAGATTCGTGTAGAGCTCGACGATCTCTAACCGATGACGTATAAATCACGAGAATCCGACGGTTCGTTTAGGAGAAATTCTAGAGAGAAGGTAAGGTTGTAGAGAGAGAGAGAGAGAGAGTTCTAGTTTTCCAAACCTAAGAAATGAGGAGGGCTGCCCTATTTATAGGGAAAATAGGGAAAAATCAGATTTCTACTGAATTTTCCGGAATTGACCAACTTTATTTCCCAACAATCCGATTTGCATTTCAAATGCAAATAATAGCAAAGAAGTTCTAGATTGCTATAATTGTCTTTTAGTCATATTTTTATTCATTTTAGTCCGTTTCGTCATTTTCAGTCTTTAATTTGTCAAGTAGCTGAATTTTAATTATTAACTTTATTTCAGCTAATTTTAGGCAACTTTTCATAATTAATTATAACTTAATATAATTAATTATTACAGATTCACATTTTCAGTTATTTACTAATAATTGGATAAAATTGCTTTATTATCCAAAGTCTGATGCTGTAATTTATATTTAATAAATTACGGGCCGTTACAGTTCCTAACATACAATTAAGTAATCGAGGAACAAGCAGCAGCAGATGTTTCCATACAAGTCAGTAAGAATCACCAACAAGTACCGATACATATGCAAGTAAGTAATGCAATCTGTCACTCACAGCGGTCCTGAGCAATGCAAGTAGTCATGGAACATGCAGCAGCAGTTGTCCAGTTTCCGCAGTGTCTATCATACGTTCCTAACATACAATTAAGTAATTGAGGAACAAGCAGCAGCAGATGTTTCCATTCAAGTCAGTAAGAATCACCAATAAGTACCAAAACATATGCAAGTAAGTAATGCAATCTGTCACTCACAGCGGTCCTGAGCAATGCAAGTAGTCATGGAACATGCAGCAGCAGTTGTCCAGTTTCCGCAGTGTCTATCATACGTTCCTAACATACAATTAAGTAATCGAGGAACAAGCAGCAGCAGATGTTTCCATACAAGTCAGTAAGAATCACCAATAACTACCAAAACATATGCAAGTAAGTAATGCAATCTGTCACTCACAGCGGTCCTGAGCAATGCAAGTAGTCATGGAACATGCAGCTCAGTTGTCCAGTTTCAGCAATGTCTATCATACGTTCCTAACACACAATTAAGTAATCGAGGAACAAGCAGCAGCAGATGTTTCCATACAAGTCAGTAACAATCACCAATAAGTACCGAAACATATGCAAGTAAGTAATGCAATCTGTCACTCACAGCGGTCCTGAGCAATGCAAGTAGTCATGGAACATGCAGTAACAGTTGTCCAGTTTCAGCAGTCTCTATCATACGTTCCTAACATACAACTAACTAATAAAGGAACAAGCAGCAACATATGTTTCCATACAATTAAGTAATACAATAAGTACCGAAACATATGCAAGTAAGTAATGCAATCTGTCACTCACAGCGGTCCTGAGCAATGCAAGTAGTCATGGAACATTCAGCAGCAGTTGTCCAGTTTCTGCAGTGTCTATCATACGTTCCTAACATACAATTAAGTAATCGAGGAACAAGCAGTATATGTTTCCATACAAGTCAGTAAGAATCACCAACAAGTACCGAAACATATGCAAGTAAGTAATGCAATCTGTCACTCACAGCGGTCCTGAGCAATGCAAGTAGTCATGGAACATGCAGCAGTCAGTTTGTCCAGTTTCCTGTCCGCAGTGTCTAATCATACGTTCTTAATCATACAATTAAGTAATTAGGAACAAGCCAGCAGCAGATGTTTCCATTCCAAGTCAGATAAGAACACGCTATAAAGTACCAAACATACTGCAAGTAAGTATGCAATCTGTCACTACAGCGGTCTGACAATGCAAGTCGACATGGAATATTGCAGCAGCAGTTTGTTAAGTTTTCGAAGTGTCTATCTTACGCCTAACTTACAATTAAAGAAATCGAGGAACAACAGTCAAGCGATGTTTCCATACAAGTCCAGATAGAAATCACCAATAATACCGAAACATATGCAAGTAAGTAATGCAATCTGTCACTCACAGCGGTCCTGAGCAATGCAAGTAGTCATGGAACATGCAGCAGCAGTTGTCCAGTTTTCGCAGTGTCTATCATACGTTACTAACATACAATTAAGTAATCGAGGAACAAGCAGGAGCAGATGTTTCCATTCAAGTCAGTAAGAATCAACACTAAGTACCGAAACATATGCAGGTAAGTAATGCAATCTGTCACTCACAGCGGTCCTGAGCAATGCAAGTAGTCATGGAACATGCAGTAGCAGTTGTCCAGTTTCAGCAGTCTCTATCATACGTTCCTAACATACAACTAATTAATAAAGGAACAAGCAGCAACACATGTTTCCATACAATTAAGTAATACGATAAGTACCGAAACATATGCAAGTAATGCAATCTGTCACTCACAGTGGTCCTGAGCAATGCAAGTAGTCATGGAACATTCAGCAGCAGTTGTCCAGTTTCTGCAGTGTCTATCATACGTTCCTAACATACAATTAAGTAATCGAGGAACAAGCAGCAGCAGATGTTTCCATACAAGTCAGTAAGAATCACCAATAAGTACCGAAACATATGCAAGTAAGTAATGCAATCTGTCACTCACAGCGGTCCTGAGCAATGCAAGTAGTCATGGAACATGCAGCTCAGTTGTCCAGTTTCAGCAATGTCTAACATACGTTCCTAACATACAATTAAGAAATCGAGGAACAAGCAGCAGCAGATGTTTCCATACAATTCAGTAAGAATCACCAATAAGTATCGAAACATATGCAAGTAAGTAATGCAATCTAACACTCACAGCGGTCCTGAGCAATGCAAGTAGTCATGAAACATGCAGTAGCAGTTGTCCAGTTTCAGCAGTCTCTATCATACGTTCCTAACATACAACTAACTAATAAAGGAACAAGCAGCAACATATGTTTCCAACAATTAAGTAATACAATAAGTACCAAAACATATGCAAGTAAGTAATGCAATCTGTCACTCACAGCGGTCCTGAGCAATGCAAGTAGTCATGGAACATTCAGCAGCAGTTGTCCAGTTTCTGCAGTGTCTATCATACGTTCCTAACATACAATTAAGTAATCGAGGAACAAGCAGTATATGTTTCCATACAAGTCAGTAAGAATCACCAACAAGTACCGAAATATATGCAAGTAAGTAATGCAATCTGTCACTCACAGCGGTCCTGAGCAATGCAAGTAGTCATGGAACATGCAGCAGCAGTTGTCCAGTTTCCGCAGTGTCTATCATACGTTCCTAACATACAATTAAGTAATTGAGGAACAAGCAGCAGCAGATGTTTCCATTCAAGTCAGTAAGAATCACCAATAAGTAGCAAAACATATGCAAGTAAGTAATGCAATCTGTCACTCACAGCGGTCCTGAGCAATGCAAGTAGTCATGGAACATGCAGCAGCAGTTGTCTAGTTTCAGCAGTCTCTATCATACGTTCCTAACATACAACTAACTAATAAAGGAACAAGCAGCAACATATGTTTCCATACAATTAAGTAATACAATAAGTACCGAAACATATGCAAGTAAGTAATGCAATCTGTCACTCACAGCGGTCCTGAGCAATGCAAGTAATCATGGAATATTCAGCAGCAGTTGTCCAGTTTCTGCAGTGTCTATCATACGTTCCTAACATACAATTAAATAATCGAGGAACAAGCAGTATATGTTTCCATACAAGTCAGTAAGAATCACCAACAAGTACCGAAACATATGCAAGTAAGTAATGCAATCTGTCTCTCACAGCGGTCCTGAGCAATGCAAGTAGTCATGGAACATGCAGCAGCAGTTGTCCAGTTTCCGCAGTGTCTATCATACGTTCCTAACATACAATTAAGTAATTGAGGAACAAGCAGCAGCAGATGTTTCCATTCAAGTCAGTAAGAATCACCAATAGGTACCAAAACATATGCAAGTAAGTAATGCAATCTGTCACTCACAGCGGTCCTGACCAATGCAAGTAGTCATGGAACATGCAGCAGCAGTTGTCCAGTTTCCGCAATGTCTATCATACGTTCCTAACATACAATTAAGTAATCGAGGAACAAGCAGCAGCAGATATTTCCATACAAGTCAGTAAGAATCACCAATAAGTACCGAAACATATGCAAGTAAGTAATGCAATCTGTCACTCACAGCGGTCCTGAGCAATGCAAGTAGTCATGGAACATGCAGCAGCAATTGTCCAGTTTCCGCAGTGTCTATCATACGTTCCTAACATACAATTAAGTAATCGAGGAACAAGCAGCAGCAGATGTTTCCATACAAGTCAGTAAGAATCACCAATAAGTACCGAAACATATGCAAGTAAGTAATGCAATCTGTCACTCACAGCGGTCCTGAGCAATGCAAGTAGTCATGGAACATGCAGCTCAGTTGTCCAGTTTCAGCAATGTCTATCATACGTTCCTAACATACAATTAAGTAATCGAGGAACAAGCAGCAGCAGATGTTTCCATACAAGTCAGTAACAATCACCAATAAATACGGAAACATATGCAAGTAAGTAATGCAATCTGTCACTCACAGTGGTCCTGAGCAATGCAAGTAGTCATGGAACATGCAGCAGCAGTTGTCTAGTTTCAGCAGTCTCTATCATACGTTCCTAACATACAACTAACTAATAAAGGAACAAGCAGCAACATATGTTTCCATACAATTAAGTAATACAATAAGTACCGAAACATATGCAAGTAAGTAATGCAATCTGTCACTCACAGCGGTCCTGAGCAATGCAAGTAATCATGGAATATTCAGCAGCAGTTGTCCAGTTTCTGCAGTGTCTATCATACGTTCCTAACATACAATTAAATAATCGAGGAACAAGCTGTATATGTTTCCATACAAGTCAGTAAGAATCACCAACAAGTACCGAAACATATGCAAGTAAGTAATGCAATCTGTCTCTCACAGCGGTCCTGAGCAATGCAAGTAGTCATGGAACATGCAGCAGCAGTTGTCCAGTTTCCGCAGTGTCTATCATACGTTCCTAACATACAATTAAGTAATTGAGGAACAAGCAGCAGCAGATGTTTCCATTCAAGTCAGTAAGAATCACCAATAAGTACCAAAACATATGCAAGTAAGTAATGCAATCTGTCACTCACAGCGGTCCTGACCAATGCAAGTAGTCATGGAATATGCAGCAGCAGTTGTTAAGTTTCAGAAGTGTCTATCTTACGTTCCTAACTTACAATTAAGAAATCGAGGAACAAGCAGCAGCAGATGTTTCCATACAAGTCAGTAAGAATCACCAATAAGTACCGAAACATATGCAAGTAAGTAATGCAATCTGTCACTCACAGCGGTCCTGAGCAATGCAAGTAGTCATGGAACATGCAGCAGCAGTTGTCCAGTTTTCGCAGTGTCTATCATACGTTACTAACATACAATTAAGTAATCGAGGAACAAGCAGGAGCAGATGTTTCCATTCAAGTCAGTAAGAATCAACACTAAGTACCGAAACATATGCAGGTAAGTAATGCAATCTGTCACTCACAGCGGTCCTGAGCAATGCAAGTAGTCATGGAACATGCAGTAGCAGTTGTCCAGTTTCAGCAGTCTCTATCATACGTTCCTAACATACAACTAATTAATAAAGGAACAAGCAGCAACACATGTTTCCATACAATTAAGTAATACGATAAGTACCGAAACATATGCAAGTAATGCAATCTGTCACTCACAGTGGTCCTGAGCAATGCAAGTAGTCATGGAACATTCAGCAGCAGTTGTCCAGTTTCTGCAGTGTCTATCATACGTTCCTAACATACAATTAAGTAATCGAGGAACAAGCAGCAGCAGATGTTTCCATACAAGTCAGTAAGAATCACCAATAAGTACCGAAACATATGCAAGTAAGTAATGCAATCTGTCACTCACAGCGGTCCTGAGCAATGCAAGTAGTCATGGAACATGCAGCTCAGTTGTCCAGTTTCAGCAATGTCTAACATACGTTCCTAACATACAATTAAGAAATCGAGGAACAAGCAGCAGCAGATGTTTCCATACAATTCAGTAAGAATCACCAATAAGTATCGAAACATATGCAAGTAAGTAATGCAATCTAACACTCACAGCGGTCCTGAGCAATGCAAGTAGTCATGAAACATGCAGTAGCAGTTGTCCAGTTTCAGCAGTCTCTATCATACGTTCCTAACATACAACTAACTAATAAAGGAACAAGCAGCAACATATGTTTCCAACAATTAAGTAATACAATAAGTACCAAAACATATGCAAGTAAGTAATGCAATCTGTCACTCACAGCGGTCCTGAGCAATGCAAGTAGTCATGGAACATTCAGCAGCAGTTGTCCAGTTTCTGCAGTGTCTATCATACGTTCCTAACATACAATTAAGTAATCGAGGAACAAGCAGTATATGTTTCCATACAAGTCAGTAAGAATCACCAACAAGTACCGAAATATATGCAAGTAAGTAATGCAATCTGTCACTCACAGCGGTCCTGAGCAATGCAAGTAGTCATGGAACATGCAGCAGCAGTTGTCCAGTTTCCGCAGTGTCTATCATACGTTCCTAACATACAATTAAGTAATTGAGGAACAAGCAGCAGCAGATGTTTCCATTCAAGTCAGTAAGAATCACCAATAAGTAGCAAAACATATGCAAGTAAGTAATGCAATCTGTCACTCACAGCGGTCCTGAGCAATGCAAGTAGTCATGGAACATGCAGCAGCAGTTGTCTAGTTTCAGCAGTCTCTATCATACGTTCCTAACATACAACTAACTAATAAAGGAACAAGCAGCAACATATGTTTCCATACAATTAAGTAATACAATAAGTACCGAAACATATGCAAGTAAGTAATGCAATCTGTCACTCACAGCGGTCCTGAGCAATGCAAGTAATCATGGAATATTCAGCAGCAGTTGTCCAGTTTCTGCAGTGTCTATCATACGTTCCTAACATACAATTAAATAATCGAGGAACAAGCAGTATATGTTTCCATACAAGTCAGTAAGAATCACCAACAAGTACCGAAACATATGCAAGTAAGTAATGCAATCTGTCTCTCACAGCGGTCCTGAGCAATGCAAGTAGTCATGGAACATGCAGCAGCAGTTGTCCAGTTTCCGCAGTGTCTATCATACGTTCCTAACATACAATTAAGTAATTGAGGAACAAGCAGCAGCAGATGTTTCCATTCAAGTCAGTAAGAATCACCAATAGGTACCAAAACATATGCAAGTAAGTAATGCAATCTGTCACTCACAGCGGTCCTGACCAATGCAAGTAGTCATGGAACATGCAGCAGCAGTTGTCCAGTTTCCGCAATGTCTATCATACGTTCCTAACATACAATTAAGTAATCGAGGAACAAGCAGCAGCAGATATTTCCATACAAGTCAGTAAGAATCACCAATAAGTACCGAAACATATGCAAGTAAGTAATGCAATCTGTCACTCACAGCGGTCCTGAGCAATGCAAGTAGTCATGGAACATGCAGCAGCAATTGTCCAGTTTCCGCAGTGTCTATCATACGTTCCTAACATACAATTAAGTAATCGAGGAACAAGCAGCAGCAGATGTTTCCATACAAGTCAGTAAGAATCACCAATAAGTACCGAAACATATGCAAGTAAGTAATGCAATCTGTCACTCACAGCGGTCCTGAGCAATGCAAGTAGTCATGGAACATGCAGCTCAGTTGTCCAGTTTCAGCAATGTCTATCATACGTTCCTAACATACTATTAAGTAATCGAGGAACAAGCAGCAGCAGATGTTTCCATACAAGTCAGTAACAATCACCAATAAATACCGAAACATATGCAAGTAAGTAATGCAATCTGTCACTCACAGCGGTCCTGAGCAATGCAAGTAGTCATGGAACATGCAGCAGCAGTTGTCTAGTTTCAGCAGTCTCTATCATACGTTCCTAACATACAACTAACTAATAAAGGAACAAGCAGCAACATATGTTTCCATACAATTAAGTAATACAATAAGTACCGAAACATATGCAAGTAAGTAATGCAATATGGTCACTCACAGCGGTCCTGAGCAATGCAAGTAATTATGGAATATTCAGCAGCAGTTGTCCAGTTTCTGCAGTGTCTATCATACGTTCCTAACATACAATTAAATAATCGAGGAACAAGCAGTATATGTTTCCATACAAGTCAGTAAGAATCACCAACAAGTACCGAAACATATGCAAGTAAGTAATGCAATCTGTCTCTCACGCGGTCCTGCGCAATGCAAGTTGTAATGGAACATGCTAGCAGCAGTTGTCCAGTTTCCCGCAGTGTCTTTTTTTTTTATATCATTACGTTCCAACATACAATTCAAGTAATGCGGAACAAGCAGCCAGCATGATGTTTCCATCAAGTCAGTAAGAATCACCAATACGTACCCCAAAACATATGCAAGTAAGTAATGCAATCTGTCACTCACCGCGGTCCTGCCAATGCAATTAGTCATGGAATATGCAGCAGCGTTGTTAAGTTTCAGAAGAAAATGTTCTATCTTACTTTCCTAACTACAATTAGAAATCGAGGACCAAGCAGCAGCAGTTGTTTCCATACCAACGTCAGTAAGAACACCAATAATTACCGAAACATATGCAAGTAAGTAATGCCAATCTGTCACTACCAGCGGTCCTGAGCCAATGCCCAGTCGTCATGGAACATGCAGCCAGCAGTTGTCCAGTTTGCAGTGTCTATCCTACGTTACTAACATACACTTAAGTCATCGAGGAACAAGCAGAGCAGACTGTTTCCATTCAAGTCAGAAGACTCAACACTCAGTACCGAAACATATGCCAGGAAGTAAGCATCTGTCACTCACAGCGGTTCCTTTCTTGAGCCATGCAAGTAGTCCATGGAACATGCAGTCGCCGTTGGTCCGTTTCCGCCCAGTCTCTATCATCCGTTCCTAACATACATAATTACTAAGGACAAGCAGCAATATATGTTTCCATACAATTAAGTAATACAATAAGTACCGAAACATATGCAAGTAAGTAATGCAATCTGTCACTCACAGCGGTCCTGAGCAATGCAAGTAGTCATGGAACATGCAGCAGCAGTTGTCCCGTTTCAACAGTGTCTATAATACGTTCCTAACATACAATTAAGTAATCGAGGAACAAGCAGCAGCAGATGTTTCCATACAAGTCAGTAACAATCACCAATAAGTACCGAAACATATGCAAGTAAGTAATGCAATCTGTCACTCACAGCGGTCCTGAGCAATGCAAGTAGTCATGGAACATGCAGCTCAGTTGTCCAGTTTCAGCAATGTCTAACATACGTTCCTAACATACAATTAAGAAATCGAGGAACAAGCAGCAGCAGATGTTTCCATACAATTCAGTAAGAATCACCAATAAGTACCGAAACATATGCAAGTAAGTAATGCAATCTAACACTCACAGCGGTCCTGAGCAATGCAAGTAGTCATGAAACATGCAGTAGCAGTTGTCCAGTTTCAGCAGTCTCTATCATACGTTCCTAACATACAACTAACTAATAAAGGAACAAGCAGCAACATATGTTTCCATACAATTAAGTATTACAATAAGTACCAAAACATATGCAAGTAAGTAATGCAATCTGTCACTCACAGCGGTCCTGAGCAATGCAAGTAGTCATGGAACATTCAGCAGCAGTTGTCCAGTTTCTGCAGTGTCTATCATACGTTCCTAACATACAATTAAGTAATCGAGGAACAAGCAGTATATGTTTCCATACAAGTCAGTAAGAATCACCAACAAGTACCGAAACATATGCAAGTAAGTAATGCAATCTGTCACTCACAGCGGTCCTAAGCAATGCAAGTAGTCATGGAACATGCAGCAGCAGTTGTCCAGTTTCCGCAGTGTCTATCATACGTTCCTAACATACAATTAAGTAATTGAGGAACAAGCAGCATCAGATGTTTCCATTCAAGTCAGTAAGAATCACCAATAAGTAGCAAAACATATGCAAGTAAGTAATGCAATCTGTCACTCACAGCGGTCCTGAGCAATGCAAGTAGTCATGGAACATGCAGCAGCAGTTGTCCAGTTTCCGCAATGTCTATCATACGTTCCTAACATACAATTAAGTAATCGAGGAACAAGCAGCAGCAGATGTTTCCATACAAGTCAGTAAGAATCACCAATAAGTACCGAAACATATGCAAGTAAGTAATGCAATCTGTCACTCACAGCGGTCCTGAGCAATGCAAGTAGTCATGGAACATGCAGCTCAGTTGTCCAGTTTCAGCAATGTCTATCATACGTTCCTAACATACAATTAAGTAATCGAGGAACAAGCAGCAGCAGATGTTTCCATACAAGTCAGTAACAATCACCAATAAGTACCGAAACATATGCAAGTAAGTAATGCAATCTGTCACTCACAGCGGTCCTGAGCAATGCAAGTAGTCATGGAACATGCAGCTCAGTTGTCCAGTTTCAGCAATGTCTATCATATGTTCCTAAAATACAATTAAGAAATCGAGGAACAAGCAGCAGCAGATGTTTCCATACAAGTCAGTAAGAATCACCAATAAGTACCGAAACATATGTGTAACATCCAAGTTTCCACAAACAGTACACGTCATAATATTTCATTTGATTAAGTAATAAATATTACTAATTGTTTGATACCACAGGTCCATCAGCATGAATACTTAATTACAACAATATTTATACGTTTTAACATCCAATAATTAGTCACGGAACAATGTTACAGCAGATGTTTCCATCATTAGTCGTCCCGAGAAAACAATCACCAATATGTACTGAAACATATGCAAGTAAGTAATGCAATCTGTCACTCATAGCGCGTCCCTGAGAACTGCAAGTAGTAATCAAGGAACATGCATGCCAGTCGTGTCCAGTTTCACAGTCTCTATCATACGTTCCAACATACACTTAAGTAACAAGGACCACGTAGCAGCCGAATTCCATAACAGTTAGTAACAATCACCAATATGTACGAACCTATCGCAAGTACGTAATTGGCAATCGGTCACTCACAGCGTCGTAAGCAATTGCAAGTAATCAAGGAAATGCAGCAGCCGTTGTCCAGTTTCAGCCGTTGTCTATCCTACGTTCCTAACCTACAATAAGCAATCAAGAAAACAAGCCAGCAGCACATTGTTTCCATACAAGTCAGTCATAATCACACAATACGCTACCGTACACATTATGCAAGTAATTAATGCAATCTGTCACTCACAGCGGTCCGAATGAGCAATGCCAGTAACAGGAGAACACGCATAAGTAGTGTCAGTTTCATGCGAGTGTCTATTCAAAACGTTCCTAACATACCTTGAGTAATCAAGGAACACGCCGCAGCAGCCAGAGTTTCCTACAATTCAGCTAACAATCACCAATATGTACGGAAACATATGCAAGTAAGTAATGCAATCTGTCACTCATAGCGGTCCATGAGAAAGAAATGCAAGTAATCAACGGGGAACAGCTTTGCCCCCAACAGTTGTCCTAGTTTTCAACAGTGTCTATCCTACGTCCTAACTACACTTCCGTAGCAAGGAACAAGGAAGCAGCAGATGTTTCCCTACAAGTCTAGTAACATATCCCCAATAAGTACCGAAACATATGCAAGTTGTAATGCAATCTGTCACTCACAGCGCGGTTGGTGAGCAATTGCAAGTAACAAGGAACTTGCAGCAGCTGTTGCTCCAGTTCAGCAGTTGTCTATCATACGTTCCTAACATACAATTAAGTAATCAAGAAACAAGCAGCAGCAGATGTTTCCATACCAAGTCCACTAATAATCACCATAAATACCGAACCATATGCAAATAAGTAATGCAATCTGTCAACTACAGGCGGGTCCCTGAGCCATGCAAGTAATCAAGGAACATGCATTAGTAAGTTGTCCAGATTTCAGGAGTGTTCATATCAAACGTGCCTAACATACAATTGAGTATAATCAAGAACACGCAGCAGCCAGAGTTTCCATATAAGTCAGTACAATAATCACAAATAAGTACGAAACATATGCAAGTAAGTTACTGCAATCTTTCACTCACAGCGGTCCTGGAGCATATGCAAGTAATCAAGTCACATGCATCAGTAGTTGTCCAGTCTCAGCAGTGTCTATCATACGTCGAAATACAATTAAGTACTCAAGGAACACGCAGCAGCAGATGTTTACATACAGTCAGTAACAATCAACAATATTTGTACCGAAAAATCTGCAAGTAAAGTAATGCATCTGTCAACTCATAGCGGTCCTGAGCAAATGCAAGTAATCAAGGAACATGCTGCCACCAGTTGTCCAGTTTCAGCCGTGTGTATAATTACGTTCTTAAATACATTAAGTAGTCACGGAACACGGAACAGCAGATGTTTCCATACAAGTCAGTAACAATCACCAATATGTACTGAAAACATATGCAATTAAGAAGCCATCTGTACTCATAGCGGGGTTCCTGAGCAATGCAAATGTAATCAAGGAACATGCTTGCAGTAGTTGTTCCAGTTTCAGCGTATCTATCATACGTTCCTACATACAATTAAGAACCAATGTAACACGTAGCAGCCAGAGTGTTCCATACAGTGTTAAACAATCACCATATGTACCGAAACATATGCCAAGTAGAGTAATGCAACGGTCCACTCACAGGTCGTGACGACAATTGCACAGTAATCAAGGAAATGCTTTAGCCACAGCAGTTGCTCAGTTTTCAGCGTGTCTATCATACGTTCCTAAACATACAATTAAGCATCAGAGAAACACAGCAGCCGACATGTTCTCCATACAAGTCTAGTAATAATCACCATAAGTACCGACACAATATGACAAGTAAGTATGCAATCTTGTCACTCACTCGCGGTCCTGAGCACTGCAAGTAATCAAGGAACACACATTTGTAGTTGTCCAGTTCAGAGTGTGTCTATCAAACGTTCCTAACATACAATTGAGTACTTCAAGGAACACGCAAGCCAGCGATGTTTCCACAAGTCAGTAAAGTAACAATCACCATTATTGTTACCGCAAAACATATGCCAGTAAGTAATGCAATCTGTACTACTCATTAGCGGGTTCTGAGAACTTGAAGTGCAAGTATCAAAGGACACCTTGACCGTTGCGCAGACAGTTGTTTAGTTTCAACACAGTTGTCTATCTACGTTCCTTTAACATACACTTAAGTCGTCAAGGGAACAAGGTGCCGCAGATGTTTCATCCCAACAAGTCAGTAACAATCACCAATAGTCCGAAACCATATGCCAAGTATGTAATGCACACTCGTGTCACCTCACGGCGGTGTGAGCAATGCACTAATCAACGAACATGCAGCAGCTGCTTGTCCCGTTTTTCGCTAGTGTCTAATACGTTCCCTAACATACAATTAAGTAATCAGAGAAAACACGTCCAGCACGCAGAGTTTCCATACCAACCTCGAGTAATTAATAATCACCAACATATAAATACCCCCAAAATAGCAATAAGTAATGCCAATATTCACACCAAGGCGTCCCTGAGCCATCTAAGTAATCACGGAACTTTGCATCAGTAGTTTGTCCCTAGTTCAAGTGGTCTCTCCAATATTTCTAAATACAATGAGTAATCAAGAACACGCCCAGATAAGCAGAGATGTTTCCTATAAGTCCGTAACAATCACCCAATAGTTCCAAAACATCATGCACAGTAAGTTAAATGACATCTGTTCATCCAGCGGTTCCTGAGCAATGCAAGTAATCAAGTGAACATGCATCCGTAGTTGCAGTTTTAGCAGTGTCTCATCATCGTTCCTAACATTACAATTCAGTCATCAAGGAACAACAACGCAGCAGCAGATGTTTCCATACAAGTCAGTAAAATCCCCACCTAATATGTACCGAACATATGCACATACGTAATGCAATCTGTATCATAGCGGTCCTGAGCAATGCATAGTAATAAGGACATGCTGATACAGTGTCCAGTTCACGCAGTGTCATCATACGTTCTACAAAACCTTAATTAGCACGGTAACCAGAAAACAGCAGCCGAGAGTGTTCCCATTACAAGTCAGACACAATCACCAAGAGTACAGAAACGTATGAAGACGTAATGCATCGGTCACTTCCATAGCGGTCCTGGCAATGCCAAGTCTAATCAAGGAACCTGCCAGCAGACAGTTGTCCAAAGTTTCCAGCAGAGTGTCTATCATACGTTCCTTAAACTACAATTAAGTAAGTCAAGCGAACAAGCTGCAGCAGATGTTTGACCGTACGTCAGCTAAACAATCACCACTATGTACGCCACGAAACATGCAAGGTAAGTAATGATACTGTCACTACTAGCGGTCTTGAGACATGACAAGTAATCCAGGAACATGCTTGCAGTAGTAGTCCAGTTAGTTTCAGCAGTCTCTATCATACGTTCCTCAACCATACAATTAAGTAATCAAGGAACACGTCCCAGCAGCAGAATGTTTCCATACAAGTTAGAAATAACAATCACCAATATGTACCGCAAATATGCCACGAAGTAAAGTAATGCAATCGTCACTCACCAGCGTCGTGAGCAATTGCACGTAATCACGGAAATTGCAGCAGCAGTTGT
>JAANYP010005039.1:0-15197 GCA_020465985.1 Centrapalus pauciflorus
ATAAGGCTCTTTATGGATTACATCAGGCACCTAGGGCATGGTATGAGACTCTATCCAACCATCTTATAGAAAATGGCTTTGAGAGGGGTAGGATAGATAGTACTCTTTTTGTGAAGAGAAAGGGAGATCATTTTATCTTGGTACAAGTGTACGTAGATGATATCATTTTTGGATCATCAGACGAACAGATGTGCAAAGATTTCGAGAAGGTGATGAAGTCTAAGTTCGAGATGAGTGCTATGGGGGAGTTGAATTTCTTTTTGGGGTTACAAGTTGACCAGAAGAAGGAAGGCATGTTTATCCATCAGACCAAGTATGTCTATGACATATTGGAAAGGTTTGGGATGGAAGGAACAAAGTTGACTGCACACTTCAGCACGCCGATTCAAGTGAATCACAATCTCGGGCCGGGTACTGAAAGTGATTCCGATGTGGATCCGACTTTATATCGGGCCATGATTGGGTCACTTATGTATTTAACTGCTTCAAGACCTGATATTATGTTTGCTGTTTGTATTTGTGCTAGGTTTCAAGCGAATCCGAAAGAGATGCATATGAAAGCTGTGAAGCGGATTCTACGATACCTCAAGTCGAAACCGAAGCTGGGACTTTGGTATCACGCGGAGGGAGATCTAGAGTTGGAAGCGTTCACGGATTCTGACTACGGAGGATGCAGCTTGACGCGCAAATCTACGACTGGAGGTTGTCAGTTCCTAGGAGGGAGATTGGTGTCCTGGCAATGCAAGAAACAAACATCGGTAGCCGTGTCAACGTGCGAGGCCGAGTATGTTGCTGCTAGTAGTTGCTGTTCACAGGTTTTGTGGATACAACAACAATTGCGGGATTACGGTTTGGCTTATACTCAAACTCCAATTAGGATAGACAATCAATCTACAATTGCGATAACAAATAATCCAGTTAAACACAGTAAAACAAAGCACATAGACATAAGGCATCATTTTATTCGTGATTGTGCTGAAAAGAACTTGATCAAACTGGTAAAAGTGGCAACAGAAGATAATAATGCTGATTTATTTACCAAAGCGTTTGATAAGTCACGATTTGAGTATTTAATTCAACTTAATGGAATGCGCAACCCAGAGTAAACTGACCTTAGTAGTATTTTACTTCCTTTTATAGTTGTTATATTTCTTTCTTTTTTACAGTAGACTGCTAATTTAGGTAAGTTTCTAATTTAGGAAAGTTTCTATTTTTAGTAAGTTTCTATTTTTAGTAAGTTATTAGGTTAGCTTAGTTTACTGCTTTTTGCTATGAAAAACAAAAGAAAAAAGAGAGAAAATTACAAAAATACAAAAAAAAGAGAATATCAGAAAAGGAGTTAAGTCTTAGATACATAGGTTCAAAGTGACGAAAATTAGCACCGTCGTTACAGACTCTAAGTGTTTAGGCTTTCACACATAATGCAACTAAATCCTAAGTGTTATACTTTATTTAGTTTGATGTGTTGGTAGGCATAATACATATAGGGAATCACAAGGCTAATAAAATATTCTAGAAAAAGTCAAGCGTGTCACTAACCTAGATGTATGACCAATCGGTCTTAAATTTTTATGTACAAGACATACAAACATTGAGTCTAAATGAGGTATGCAAACTTTCTGGGGATGTATGGCAACATCAAATACATCTGAAAATGGAAAGAATAGAAATATCATGAAACTGAGAGTCGAAAACATGCAACTCTGTTGTACGTAAGTACAGACCTGTTGTCTCTGTTTAGATTCGGGTTAGCAGACATGTCGCTTTGTTGTACGTCAGTACAGACCTGTCACCGCTATCTGCTAACTTTAAAGTTAAACCTTAAGTCGAACTAAGACACTTTGTTGTATGAGAATACAGACCTGTGTCCGATGTTTGTCTTTTAAAGAAAGTTTGCAAATACCAACAAGTTAGAGTTTTTGTCTGTGTGCCTTGATCATAAAAGTATATCTATGTCTGAGTCACGTAAGATAATTTCCTGATAAATAAAAAGGCCATGGGATATTCCGAAATGTAGAGTGTTTAACAGGGTAAAATACCAACAATCGGCTAAGTGGGTATGTCACGACAAACAATCAAAGGAATTCAAAAAAATTCCTAAGTGTGAAGGTTTAAGGACTGAAAGTTAGTATCGGACATCGCTATCTGATTGAACCTTTCTTAGACTATACTCACCAAAAATATGTTGTTTGGTATTTAGCTTAGTTTGTAAATTTATTTTTATAACTTAAGTCTAGATTAAATTTTTAGTCAACATTTTATTTTATTTTATCTTATTTTTACCTTAGCTTATTTTAGTTTAGTTTGATTTTTACTTAGGTAAAAGGTCAAAAATTACTGAGGGTGCATTCAAAGTTGGATAAAATATACAAATGCGTGAAATATCTGAGCTTAGGGTAAAAGATTTGGCATAGTTTATCTGGTTACACAATACCGTAGAAAAAAGTTGGAAAAGTTGAAGTTATTTTCAAAATTTTCGAAATTTTTCTAAGTGTTTGGTAGTTTCGAATCTAGGACAGACTCGAAGTGGTAAGACTTCGAATCTATCAGTAGATTCGAATAGGGACTTAGACTCGAAGGTTGTTAGTATATAAAGGTCCACAGTGAAGGCATTTACTTCACTGTTCTCGAATCTGATTTCTCGAATCTGTCTCTGGCGAACTCGAATCTATTCTCGAGTCTATCGTATTTCCACTAAACGACATTTCGTCGATTCTAAAGCTTTTGTGGTCGATTCTACTTTCAAATCTAGGTATAAGCAACATGATTGTACAAGATTTTGGTGGTTTCATACACAAATTTGGGCTTAAGCATCACATTTTGATGTTTTATTGGTCAAAATAGAGTTATTCATAAATAACTAAGTTAGGACCTATAAAATATCAAATTAAAGGCATAAATCAGTGATTAGAACTTAGTTGAACTAAAGTATGTGATTTACCTAGTTCAAAATGGTTAAAATCTTGGATTTTTGTTGAAAAAAGAGATGTCGGCCTTTCGAATCTGATAATAGACATTCGAATCTGATCATGGGTTTCTCGAATCTATCAATAGATTCGAGATGACCAGATATTCGAATCTGTCCATCAGACTCGAATAGGGTATATTCGAATCTGTCAATTACATTCGAATATGGGCACTTCGAATCTGTTACTCTCGAATCTGTACTTCATTTATTTTGTTGAATTTAAATTTTATTAAACTTGTGGAAATTTAATTGTGTTAGATTTTGTATTTAATCAAATACAAGATAAAACAAATTTGAATTTAAACAAGTTTATTGATTTTTAATAATAATCTAACAATTTTATGTATTGTGCAGATATGGCGCTTCGTGCTTTTGTTCCCAAGCACAATATGGTACTGAATCCTGCCCATAACATCCCTGGGGCGCAGGGATTTCGAGAAGTTTTAGATTTTCTGGCGGAATCTAGAATAAGTTATGTGTTGTATGAAAACATTCCGATTGTGATATCCTATGTACGTCAATTTTACGATCACTTGCAGGTGGACTGCACTGTCACCCCGACAGTGTTAAGAACTAAAATTGCCGGACAACCTTTGGTTTTCTCCGCTGATATTTTGAGACAAGTGCTGCAGTTGGGTTCCCTAGAACAAGAAGACGGGCCTACAGACTTTCCTTTAAGTATAGGCAAGCAGCTTTTTTGAGAATGGGATACAGCTTGGACGTTACAAAATCTTCATATATGAAAAGCGGGTTGATAGGACAATGGCGTTTCTTGGTCCATGTGTTTATGATATGTTTTGCGCCTAAGAAAGCTGGTTTTGATTATATAGTATCAAAAATCCAATCAGCAATGATCGCGATGGTATACAATAAGAAGTTTAGTTTCTCGCAGCTGATTTTCTCAGAATTTATTCATCAAATCACGGCTCCTGAGAGAGAAAGGTTCCTTTTGTATCCGAGGTTCGTGATGATGTTGATAAGGCACTTCTTGCCTGAGTTGCCACAATCAGACGATGCATTGAGCGTTAATGTTATGGAGAAGCGCATTTACTCTGACTGTTCCTCACACCGAGGAAGGTTAGCAGTTCCGGTGGCACGTCCACTATTTGGTGCAATTCTGGATAGGGAATTTCAAGCCCCAGATATTGCCAACTGGGCAGGTGAAGTAGAAGTTCAGCAACAGCAACAGCAACAGCAACAGCAACAGCATCAACAACAACGACGTGAACAGACTCGTGTTCGTCCCCGTGATCCAAGGCGAAGACAAAGAGATACTGCAAGTCAGTCTCAGGCGTCTAGGCCTTCTTCGAGTCAGCAACCAGAAATGCAGGAAGCAGGGCCGTCAACTGTCCCAAATGAAGCTGATCAATTGTGCCAAACGTTAAATGAAATTTGGGAGGCGGGTCCACATGCAAATGAAGATATAGCTGCTGCATTAGTGGGAGAATTACTTGAGCCTCCAGAAGGAGAAGAAGATGTGCTGAGGGATGTTGAGAATTATGAGCCAGAGCAGGCTGATGACGTTTTGTCATCTTCAGCATCTGAGTCAGAAGAGATGGAGGAGGTAGAAGTTGAGGCTCCAGAGTCAAGGTCTGCCGTTCCTGAAGTTCAGATTGGAACTTATGGTTCGCGACTGATTATTAATGAACGTGGTTCTAGGAGGCGATGGGACAGGGAATCGGAGGAGTCTGATTTCGAAGAAGACGAAGTTTCTCAACTTGTGACGAGGCAACGGGCCAAACGTCACAGGTTCATGCAAGGATCCTCGTCAGTCTCCGCAGATCAACCAGAAACTTCTCAATCTCAAAACCCTCAACCTCAAGAACAAGAACCTCAAACCACCACTCCACCACCACCACCTCGCGATGAACCATACATCCCATCACCAATCATTCCAACTCCAATTCAGTCCATCCCATCAACCTCATCCTCATACACAGACAATCAAAGGTTTCAGCAGCTCAAAGCGCGAGTCGATTTCCAAAATATCCAAATCTTAGGCCTGACAAAGGCAGTCGGCGAGATTCAGACTCATAATGCCGATCTAAAAAAGATTGTGGACACAGTTCAGCAAGAGAACTTAGAGCTAAAAGCCTTTGTTTGTGATCAGTCAGCAGAGATAAGGTCGATGCGCTCCCTTATTGAGCAGTTAATGAAGAATCTACAGGCTCAGGGGGAGACATCGTGCCGTGATCAGGAAGCACAGAGACCGAGAGATGAAGATGATGAAGACAACCAAGGCAATGATCCCAGCCCACAAAGACAGAATGAGCCAGTAGATTTTTCTGCTGCTCAGACTGCTCAATCTGAGGGGGAGCCTAGTACAAGGGGAGAAGTAGGAGGAGCGGGAGGAGAAGCAGGTTCTTCAAGGACTTTAGATAGCGACATAATAGATGCGCTGAAAGATATTGAAGAAGAGCTAATGGAATTTGATTTTGAAGATGATATTGAAGAATTAGAAGAAGGTGAATTCATTCCAGATGACGTAGTCGACTGGAAATCGGATGATGAGGTGCTAGATGATGAAGACGATCATGTTGATGAAGTAATAATCAATTCACAACCAGTCACTGAATTGTATGAGAGCCAAAATCATAATGTGATTGATATTGATTACATCAAGGTAGCCTCAGTTGAAGATAAAGAACTTGAAGAGGCTGAGAAAGAGCCATCTAGAGCTGATCTGATCAATCTTTGGTTCAAGAAGGAAGAAAAGAAAGATCAGCTGAAGATGAAGAAGAAGATGAGAAATCCAAGTGCTGGAAACTTCTCAGGAGGGATTATTAGCTGGTTCTTTGACAGAGAACTGCAGCTGTTTATTTTGAAAAGAAGAGATGGACTTCAATACATGAGGCGGACACTGAAAGCGTTTAATTCAT
Source organism: Centrapalus pauciflorus (assembly GCA_020465985.1). Taxonomy (NCBI): domain Eukaryota; kingdom Viridiplantae; phylum Streptophyta; class Magnoliopsida; order Asterales; family Asteraceae; genus Centrapalus; species Centrapalus pauciflorus. Next base: position 5,848 of record JAANYP010005039.1, read on the forward strand.
TGCCCAAGATTGAAGTTAAAGAGTTAGCCTGGAAGGAGCTGATCAATATTGGAGATGATCCCTACGCGAACGTAATTGAAAGAATTATAAGGAAAGAAGGGCGATCAGGCAAATTTGAGCAACTCAAGCCAAGGACCGGAAAGAGGGTCGAGGATGGATCAAGGATAGATCCTCATACTGGAAGGCCTTGGGCAAGAATGATTTATAAGCCAGTCAAATGCTTGAAAAAAGTGCCAATGAAACCAATGCCACAGAACGTGTTGAGCAACATGAAGTGGTGGTACCTAGAGATTGACACTGCTGAAGCTATCATGGAAGATCAAGACGAGCAGGTCATTTTGAAGGTATATGATCCACTGCATTTGATAAACCTATCGAAGGACGACCTGAAGAAGCTTCATGATCAGCCTATTTTCTTTACTGAACCATGGAGATCTGAAGCCAGGAAGTTCCAAAAGGTAGTTAAAGTTTGTATAGATGCTGGATTATATGCAGGTAGTAATATATATAGCTCTAGTACTTAAATTTGATGTAATGTAATTAATTAGAAGCTATCGTCAAGGGGGAGTCTGTTGGTACACCCTGTGTGACGATAGCAGTCTAATCGATTTGCATTATGGTTTAAGTAATACTCTGAGTATTAACAAGTATTTTGATATATATGTTTAATATGTGTTTGTCTGTTATTGATTGTGTGTTTGAACTTGATGTAACATATTACAAGAAGTTCAAACATAAAGGTCAAAGATTATGTCAAGCATAAGTTAAAACATAAGTTTCATCACTTAAGTGTTTAAGTGTATTGGCTAGATTCGAATAGGTAAAGGAAGGCATTCGAATCTGTGATAGATTCGAATGTATCCTTAGATTCGAATGGGCTAGATTCGAATCTGTCAGATGGACAGATTCGAATGAGGCCTTAGGCCAGATTCGAGGTTGGCCCACAACAGACTCGAATCAGGGCCTATAATTAGGGATAGACTCGAATCATTAGCAGACCTTTGGCAGAATTCGTGAGGAATTAAGCAATAGGCGATCTCGAGTTTATCAGCTAGGTGAGTCCCGTTTCGGAGAGAATTAGTACGTAGGATCGTTCGTGTGTCGTTCGTTCAGCGTCTAATAGTCTCCGTGTTTCCGTTGGTTGAGAGTTGTCCGTCTGACCGTCAACGAGGATTCCGCACTCGTTAACGGATCCGCGTCTAGATAGATCTTGCATTGGTAGACCTTACAATATATATAACATTGCCACGTAGGACAGAAAAGTTATTCAACTAATAACGTAAGTGTTACATTTTTTCCATCGAGAATCTGGGCGCGATGGGTCCTTTTCATACGAGTCACAATAGGGTCCATCTTCATCCAAATGAGGCTTCAAACGAGTTATTTGTTGAGTCTTCAATATAGTCTTGGTCAGAGCCTTCTACGAATAGTGGGACTAATTGTGTTCTTTTCCAATCATCATATGTTTCTATCCATTTTGATGATATATGGTAGGGTTGGTTAGACACCAAGTATGAAATCTACCATTATGTGATATGGAACTATTGATGGATTTATCCCATTTGCTTGTGTCATGGCAAACCTCAAATCCATATAAACCGGACTTACATTACTAACTGGATTTATTTCATGAGGGTCATGATTAAAATCTGTTAGAAAATGATAAGTGATTGATTAGTCTTGGTTCGTATAGGATGGTGGTAGGAGCGAGAGAGACCTCCTGAAATTATTACCACATAAGCCTTTTCACATTCCACTAACATTTTTGCCCGTTCATGCAAGAGGGAGAAACAACAGAAGCATGGAAAACATATTCCTTGTCCTAGGTGGCATATTTTTAGATTGACACCGAATAATGTAAGACACTAGTTTGTAGGTATTGAAATGGGTTCCTAAAATGTGGTCTTAAAAAAGATACCAGAGAAAACAAAAAGCTTCTTTAGGAAGACGAAACAGGTCATGAAAGTGATAAATGTTCAAGAAAGGGTAATTGGGGTGAAACCGTAGTCCTTTTATGCCACTCCATGATTTTTTTAACAAGAATGTCTGAAAGATCTTGAACCTCTAAGTAGCTCTTACATTAAAGGCAAGCTTAGAAATGGCTTCAATGACTTGATTTGGAGTCAGAAATATAAAAAGTTTCTAGTTGTGTAGTGATGGATGAACCAGATGATGAAGCTCCTTTTTGAGGGGCGTTGTGACATGAATCATTTCCTTGGCAGGATTGTGGAAAAGGGTACTTCTCGTCAGGAACATCATTGACTGAATACTAAAGATTTTTCAAATCTTTTGACAATCACGAGAAGAAGAATTTTAGGCCAAAGAAAAAGTGAAAATTTCTAAGGAAAAAACCCAAACGTGGCAGAAACTCAGACAAGCTTTATGTACGCAACAATAAAGGTTATATCGCAAACAATTGTCCTGACAAGAGAAGATTAATGAATTTGATTCAGATTCTCAACAAAATCGAACCAGTTGACATCTCTGATCTTGAATTGGTTTACTCCTTTGATGATGAGCCAAATGACAAGACAATATGCACATTGCGTTATTATTAGAGTTCGTCAAATGAATATTCAACTTCAGAATCAGAATCATCAGGTTATTCTGATACAGGTTTATTCATGGTAAGTCATGCACATTAGGTTTTACCATTACAAGTAAGTCAGCCCATTCCTATTGTCAAAGTTCACCTCTTGACATCAGCATATGCAAAGTTTCTAATTGTGCCACTTTTTTATACAGGTTCGACAGTTTCCATTTTGGATCCTAAGATCTTACCTTCAAGTTTTTGGAAACCGCATGAGCAAACCTTCATAGCCGTTAATGGAGAAGAGTTTGTAACTAAAAAGATCAGTATTCCTATATACATTCGTCTTTTCCCAAATTTTGCTAAGCTCAAACTCACATGTAAAAGATATGATCGTCGGCTTTGATCTTCTTTCAAAGTTACCAATCCTAAGATGGACGCCTCAAGGACTTTGCTACTAAAGTTTTATGAATCCATGGAGTACAAACCCCAGATTGCATATGATGACTACTCCTACCCTTGAATCTTTGAAGTAGCAGATTGTTCATACATCATATGCTTCCACACATACAAAATTCCTTACAAAGCATTCATCGCCACAATGGCTTAAGGGGTCATTGTTTATTTCGTAACCATTTAAACAGAATGAAGACGTTAACCCCACGAAACCAAGTCACCCCGGAATGGATCCAGAAAATTATCAACTTGCTATTGAATAGTGCAACCAGCTTGTTGAACAATGAATAATTGAGCCCACGGACTCCATATGGGCTTGTAAAGCATGACACGTGAATAAACTTAGTGAACAAGTCAATAGAAAATTAATATTCATCATTAATTATCAGCCTCTTAACCACTTCTTAGCAGATGACAAGTTCCTCTTTCGTAAAAGAAGGCATTGTTCCGGTCATTGGCAAATGCTTAAGTCTTATCAAAGTTTGATCTTAAGTCTGGATTTTGGCAATTAGGTGTTACTCCTAAAGACAGACCACAGATAGCCTTTTTCAACCTTGATTATTATTACGAGTCGAAAGTCATGTTGTCTGGCTTAAAAATTGCATCACCTGCTTTTCAAAAGGCAATGGTAAAGATTTTTTAGATTATTATTGCAAATGTCCTAGTATACATTTATAATATTCTGCAATTTTCTGAAGACAACAATTCACATGTGGAGTTATTACCAAAGCTTCATGCTTTGGTAACCAAGTACGATTTATGCTATCTAGAATAAAATAAAATTTTATGTTACCACCATTGATTTCCTTGGAATGAAGATATTCGATAGCAAATATCAACCACAACCACATGTTGCTTAAGAACTTCATAAGTTTCCACATACACTGTCGAGCCAAAAGGAAAACCAATAATTTCTTGAACTAGTTAATTATACGGCAGATTTTTTACCAAAATTATGTGATAATACGAAGCACTTGTACCCTATGTTGAAAGGAATCCCCCATAGTGGTCCTCACAGCAAAGCCTAGCTATAAAAGCAATAAAACTACTAGCTGACAAGATGCACACTCTGAAGATTCCCACTTCGTAAGAAAAAAAATCCTTCAGACAAACGCAAGCGATGAACACTAGGAATCGGTCTTAATCGTCCTCGATGACAATAATGTTAGAAAGATATGTGGATACAAAAGTAGTATGTTCAAAAACTCTAAAAAGCACTACCAATCTACTTTCCAAGAGATTCTCAAAGCCAAGAGAGGGATAGAAAAATTATAGTTCCACTTGATTAGACACAATTTCTAAGTAGAGATGGACATGTTATCATTCCCACTTATGCTCCAATTCAAAAGAAATATGATTCCTCAAGCACAGCCTTTAGAATGGTCTAATTGGTTCTCTCAATGGAAGTTTACTATTAAGCACATCAAAGGAACAGATAATGTCCTAGCAGACTTCCTATCAAGGGCCCCAAAGAAGTATAAATTTAACATTTGTTTGAAAGGAAATTACAAGATACCCCAAACTATCATAACAACCTCTCGTATTCAGCCAATGGCGTTCCGGACGAAAAATACCATTTTCTGTCTTATCCAAGGAAATGATTCATGTCACAACACCCCTCAAGAAGGAGTTTCATCATCTGATTCATCCCAGCAACATCTTGTCTTATATTCTTCAGTGTCACTTTGAAAATGTTACCGGGTGTCAGTTTGCCATGATTTTGTGGTATCTTCATCCGCATGAATGGGCAAAAATGATTTCAGCATGTAAAGGCTTATGTGGTAATCATTTTCAGGAGGTCTCTCTCGCTGCTACCACCATCCTATACAAACTAGGACCAATCAATCACTTATCATTTTCGAATAGCTTTTATTCATGACTCTCATTAAATAAATCCAGTTAGTAATGCAACTTCGTTTTTTATGGATATGAGGTTTGCCATGGCACGAGAAAATGTGATAAATTTTTCCAATAGTTTCATTTCACGAAATGGTAGAATTCCATAATTGGTGTCTGACGAACCCAATGTCATCAAAATGGACAGATGCATATGATGATTTGAAAAGAACACATTTAGTCCCATTGTTCATAGAAAGCTCTGAGCAAGACTCTCCAAAAGACTCAGCTGATAACTTGTTTGAAACCCTATTTGGATGATAGTGGACCTCACTATGACCTGAATGAAGATGACCCATCGCACCCAGATTCTCGATGGAAATGACGTCACACGTAAGCCATTAGTTGAATAATTGTCCTGCCTTACGTGGCAATGTTATCTTTATTCTCTGTAAAAGATAAGATTCTATCTTATCTTATCTTATCTAGTGTGTTGTATGGTTTTTATTGGTTGTTTCAGAATTCCCTTATCTATTGTAATATGTAATAGATACATTCCTTCGTCTATAAAAGGAATCTTATGTTTTTATTTGTATTCATACCTTGTAAGGAGATCTACCTGATCACCGCCCGTTTGAAAAAATAAAATTAAGTGTGTTTTCTATAACCCTTCAATTGTCTCTTTTTTCTTCTTTATCTCTCTCCGACCAAGTCTCGATCTCCGACTACCCTTCTGCACCTTCTTGTATTACCATACTGGTGTGTTATACAGATCGACCATAAACCCCCTACCCCTTATGTGTTTTCAAACTAAGCAAATAGATGACAGCTAAAACATTACTCAACACATGTGCTAACTTTATAATGATGATTAAGCACATAAAGTATAATCTGATGTCACCACCGTATAAGCTAATATGGGCAACTAGCTCCGTAAGAAGTTGATCCTCTCTTTTATGTATGTGGGTGCTCTGACATCATCCTTTTTCTTAGCCCATGTCTCAATAGCGACACACATTAATAATTGTTATTAAGAAAAATTGTGCATCACATGTCAAAAATAAAGCATAGGAAATCACATTGTGCACATAATACTCATTGTAACTGTTTTTATCTGCTCCTCATTAAGTAAACAATTATAGTTGTTGACCTATTATTTTCAAGAAAAATTAAGAACAAGAAAAACCTACATCTTTGGTCAAGTTTTCACTACAAGAAAAGTGTTATTTAGTGACACACACTTTTAGTGACACAAAAAAGGTGTCACTATATCTTACTTTTAGTGACACTTATGAAAAAGTGTAGGTATAGAACAATCTTTTACCCACACTTTTTCAAAATTAGTGACACAAACACATACATTTTTAGTCACTATATATCTATACTCACTCCACTTTTACCCACTCTTTTTGTTGTCAAAAAAGTGTCACTATAGGTATCAAAATCTTTTACCTACACAACAAAAAGAGTGGGTAAAAGTGGAATGAGTATAGATATATAGTGACTAAAATTATATGTGGGTATATGCCTCAAATATTTTGTGACAAAATTTTTGTGTCACTAATTTAGATAAAGTGTGGGTATTAGATTACTCTATACCTACACTTTTTCATAAGTGTCACTAAAAGTAAGAAATGGTGACACTTTTTTTTGTGTTACTAAAAGTGTGTGTCACTAAATGACACTTTTCTTGTAGTGTTTGAAGCGGGATGCTCTTAAACCCCTACCAAACTACTTGTGGTAACTTAGCAACATTTAATAAATCTTTGGGCTCGAGTAACAACTTGAATTTAATTTCTGGTGTATTAGAAAGTTTAGACATGACAATGTAGCACATTTAGTGCAAGATGTTAATTGTAGTTCAATTATGTATAATTTACTTATGTGTAATTACAGAATGATTTAGTTTGGTTATGATTACCCTGGAAAATTCATATGATTAGAAGCAGGACGTTACAAATGTTAGATATTATGTCTTGGTACAAAGAAAATATAAGCAAAGATTAAATGACATTTAAAAGAATAGTTACCGAATTTCCAACGAGTTTGAACGAGACCAAGTTCACAATTATGATGGAGAAATGGGATCGTTTGTGAGAGAAACTCAGGCTCGGGCTGGAAATCGGCGTCAAAAATGGCTACATATTCACATTCTTTGACATAAGGATGTGTTAGACCTTCCTTAAGTGCCCCGGCTTTGTATCCATTCCGATTGTCCCTGAGTTGGTAGTGTATGTTTTTACCATTACTTGCCCATTTTTGACACTCCATTTCAACCAAACCCTAATCAAGCATTTGAATTCGTACCAAATTTATAAATGATAAAACAATCAGTAGTATATAGATATCTTTTTTGTATATAACTAGGTTAATACCCATGTATTACACGGATTGATTTAGAAAGTTTGTTATAAATTAAATATTTATGAATATGTGGGATCCTTAAGAACCTTAATTAAAAAAAAAATTAAGATACAATAATAACCAATAAAAAGATGACATACATACAAAATCATTGATAATAAATATTTTTTGTCTAACTGAGTAAAACTTGATACAAAAATTTCAACGTCAACTTAATAAATAAAAAATTATTTAAAATTAAGTTATTTTAAAAAATACATTTGAAATTTGAATGATAATTTTTTTGAATGTGTCAAAATTTCATAATTAACATATAAAGAGTTGATAACAAAAAGTTTTTCAATTTAATTGTATACTAAGGTATTTAATTATTATTTTATAAAATTCTTTCGGACATTTAAAATTTGAAGTTAATTATCTTATTGATCTTTTAAAAACATTTATTTTAAAATTAATTTTTTTATTTTACTGATTTTTTAAATATTATTTATTTTTAGACATTTAAACATGAATTTTATTATTTTATTGATTTTTTAAAAGTTTATTATTTTAGCTTGTTAATTTTGAAAACTTTTAATGAGTATTAATTGTAGTTTCAATTATTTTAGGAAACAAAAATAATAAGTTTCTATAATAAAGTTTAAATTAAATCAATTAAATGATATGCATGTTACTTAATTAATGTTAATTTTTATTTTTGGAAAAAAAACGGGAAAATGAAAATGTAGTGTATTAAGAAGATGACACGTGTCAATGATTGTTCTTATTTATTATAATATATAGATTATTTACATAAAATCTATATAAATTCAAAATTAAATTGACAATCACAAATATTATTATTTTCTATAACAAATAATACAAGAACTCAACAAAATATTATGAAATATAGTTATGCTAATATCGTATTATATTTACTTTATAAATATTATATTGGTTATTTTGAATATATTTTAATAAATCTATAAGCAGATAATATATTTCTTTAATTAAATTTATCGAGAAGTATATATAGGTTATAATTTGAATATAGATGTAAACTTTATCTAGATATAGATTGATGTCTTAATTAAATACATAAATAAATATTAATAATATAATATTTAGATTTATTTTTCTTAAATTTTGATTTAAATTAAAAGGATGATAAAATTATATATATATCTGTGTGTGAGAGAGAGAGAGAGATGTGTGTTGAAAAAGTGTCAAATTACAAATTTTTTTCATTCTTCTTTATATATATATAAAGATTTATCTATATTTAATATATATTTTTAATTGATATATTTGTAACTAAAGTTTATATATTTTATTACATTAAACAAAACATGCTATGATATATGTTCTTTATTAATATTATATTATATTTTTCTTTTCAAATATAACCTTTTTTATGTTAATAATTTTTCTACAAATTTATTATATATTTATAATTGATATAATTTACGCTTTTTATTTTATAAATAGTATTTGAAGTTAATAGATAGATTATATAATTTAAAATATGGATAAAGTTCAGATTTAGATTAGCTAATAAATTAACAAATGTCGAATAACAAGGTATGTGGTGCATGTACGTTGTAACAGGATTTGTAAATATATCTATTTTTAATAATAGAATAAAAATATAATAAAATAATATTATTGCAAGTTATATATATTTTTAAAGAGCTAATAACCAAAAATAGTAACAGCTTTTGTTATTTTTATTATTAATAGTAAAATTATTTATTTTTCTATCATTAATAACATTGACTTTTATAATTTTTTTCTCGTTTATAGTAAAAACTTTTTATTTTTTTTATCAATAATAGTAATTGATGACCTGCAAACCTGTTTAACAGGTCACCAACAACTTTTCAGTTATCAAACATAATATTATTTTTTCATATTTTTATCAATAACATTAACGTATCAAATTAAAACTCAATTTATTTATTCTTTATGTTTTGCTAAGATTTTATAAACTCTAAAATAAACCCAATTTATGTTTTAAATTTTGTTATGAAATTTTATAATAAAATTTATATTTTTAATTTTCTATTACTATTTTTTATTTAAAGTTTATTTAATTATATAATTACTATTTAAACCGGCTGATTTTTTAATTTCATTAAATTTATTTATTTACAGTTTTTATTTTTTCATAACTTTACCATTTATC